>BGPR01004916.1:991-76939 GCA_013235015.1 Araneus ventricosus
ATATATCTATTTGGACATAGACAAACATAAGATAGACAACACACATAAAAATTATAGTGCGGTACGTTGCACTCAGACACCAGAGCTATTTCAAAAATAACGACCACAAATAGGCCTAAAATCTCAACGACGCCGAAAAACAACCACGTTTACAAAAAGCAACCCTGCGTTAGGAAGGAATTGCGCCAAGCGTTTTATCGACCCTCGCCAACGGTAGCCAAACATTAAAATATTATTAAGCCCCTAACTTTCTTTCTAATGGTCAGATCGAGGATTTCAATAGATTTAAACCTTTCCCAGACAACGCGGATCATTTTGCAAGAAACCGCGCGAAAATCGGTCCAGTAGTTTTTTCAGTCTATAACACACACATACGAACATTGCCTTTTATATATATATATATATGGCAGTCATTAAGTGGATTAAACTGAATCTTTTTTTTCATTCTAATGGAAGAGTTACGATGAAGTATCAATAATGACAAGAAATCAGTGAAATGCTAAAAAAAATTTAAAGCAAGATTTTGCACATACCATTTTTTCTATATTTTAGCACAGATGTAATGCATCTTATCCAGTACAAGCATTATAATGCATTAAAAAACGAGTTTTGCGAGAAAATCCTTTAATATATACAAGTACATAGCACAGACAATGTTTTTCCATTTGTATGAATACTAAATGTGCAATCGCGTTGCTTTTTAAAAGAAAATGAATTACTACACATATCACAAGCAAAAAGTTCACTTCTATGAGTATGAAAATGCATGAATGATTTAAATAAATGTTTCTAAAAATATTCTTTATTGCATATATTACAAGAATAAGGTTTTTTATGTGTAGGAGTCCGACAATATGCATTGAAATGACATTTCAGAGAAAATGGGATTTTTCATTCGTATGAGTTCCATAATTCTAATTCGAATGATTTTTCTGAGAAAATTCTTTACAGTATGCTTCATACGTTTTCATTTGGATGGGAAATATAATGTTTATTTAAATTATCTTTTCGAGAAAATTCTTTCCCGCATACATGGCAAGAATAAGGTTTTTCATTAATATGGGTACGACAATGTGCAACTAAATAACGTTTCTGAACAAATTCTTTACTGCATACATCACAAGAATAGTGTTCTTCATTAGTATGAGAACGATAATGTTTATTTAAATCATTTTTCCAGGAAAATTCTTTTCTGCATACATCGCAAGAATAGGGTTTTCCATTAGTATGAACTCGATTATGTGCATTTAAACTACTTTTACGAGAAAACAATTTCTGACATGTATCGCAGGAAAAGAGTTTTTCATCTGTATGGGTACGACAATGTGTAATTAAATGAGCCTTCTGAGAAAATTCTTTACCACATATATCACAAGAATAAGGTTTTTCATTTGTATGCGTACGAAAATGTTCTTTTAAATGGCCTTTCTGAGCAAATGTTTTGCTACAAACCTCACAAGAAAAGGGTTTTTCCTTTGTGTGTGTTCGATAATGCTCATTTAAATAACTTTTCAGAGAAAAATTTTTATTGCACACATCACAAGAATAGGGTTTTTCATTCGTATGAGAACGAAAATGTATTTTTAAATGACCTTTTTGAGAAAACTCTTTATTGCATATTTCACAAGTGTAAGGTTTTTCATTTGTATGAATACGAAAATGTCTCTGTAAAAGATACATCTGAAAAAATTCTTTACTGCATACATTACACGAATAAAGTTTTTCTTTCGTATGAATACGGACATGCTTATTTAAATAACCTTTATGAGAAAATGATTTATCACAGATATCACATGTGAAACGTTTGTTATATGCGAAAGTTTCAATTCGGACATTCATATTAGTCTCTAATGCTTTAACAGGCAGATCATTAAGCAAATGTGTTTCATTCGCCTTGACAGTCGAATCCATTCTCTATGTTCTGTATCGATATTTTATCAAAAAATGAGCTGAAGTTGCAATAATGATAATTTTCCACAAGGAACTGTTTTTCATCTGCACAGAATATCGACGCAATGTTCTACATTATTTCGAAGAAAAAAACTTTGTTTTCCGTTGCATCTGGAATCTTCAGAAGTCATCTGAAAAAGAAAATGGTTTTTAATATCATTTCATATCTCCATGCAATTTATTATTATTTTTCTCTTGGTAGAAAAGATTAAATTATTAAAGTGAAATTATACAATTTTTCAAAAATTTACTTAATTATCAAAAATATTTTGCAAGTCATCAAAAGTTTGTAAGTTCAAAAAATTTGAATTGTTCTCTCTTTATCACTCATGATGTGCAGTCAAAATTGATTTCGCTATGTGTTATGCGATGAAAAGTTCTTGTTTTGGTTGCATAACATATAGCAAACACATATAACACAAAGCTCGAATAAGAGGATTTTATCGTCATATAAAGTCCTCTTAAAGCATATGTAATAGAAGTTTCCTACTGCCGGTTCATCACTGCTCTTTTTTGACCTTGAAATTTCGATATTTTTTTTACATATATCATCCAAGGAAAATATTTTTTTTATTATCTTCAAATCCCCTCCCCCCCCCCAAAAAAAAAATCTATTTAATGACGCCCATTTCATTGCTGTGCTATTTTTTTCTGTTTTCCACAATTTTTTAAAATTATAGCCACTATAATCTGCACACGAATGATTTTTTTAAATATTTTCACTGAGCGAAGACATAACGCAAACGTATATAAAAATTCCTCTTAAAGGCTACTTTTGTTTGCCATAGAATTTTTGGCTCATAGACATAATGTTAAAATAATCCTCATTAACGGCCACTTATACCCCTCTGAGCGACCATGTTGGTTGCCCGCTCAACTTCAATGAATGTTCGCTTCTCTGATCTGTTGCCTTTTATTAACAGAAAAGGGAGGAAAGAAAGATAGTAAAAAAATATTAACACAAAAACAACACCACAAATCAGATCGAAATTAAGCATTCCTTTCGCATATGAGATACATAAATAGATGATAATATTGCCCAATCCTCAACAACTATCGACGAAATAATTAGGGATCTATTTTTGCAATTAAAAAGAAAACAAAAGTGAAAAACGTTGCCTCCAAAAAAGCTGAAAGATCCAACTAAACGCAAATTGCATGTTACTTCAAAAGAAATTAGAAATTTTCGAAGTACTTTTTATTGAAAAGGATTCTTAAAATTCACTTTATAAAAACTCTTAGCAAAAATAACTAATTACGGATTGTATAAATACGCATTTTGTGCTTCCAAACATGAAACCCCTTTAGAGAGACCAATTTTCCTTGCAACGGAGGGTGGATGCTGTGAAGAAATTTCAATGTACTTTCATAGCACAGAGGAGAAAATCAAGCGTTTTGTTAAAGAAAGTAGGGAAAAGTGAAGTAAAACGGGTACCTAAGACTCGAAGGCCTGTTGGAGCTAAACTATTCGACATAGAGCTTTTCAAATTTTACTAAAATATTCATTATTTATCACGTTACAATATATATTTCAGGAAAAGTCATAGTTTTACTACTTTTTTTATTAATGTTTTTTTGTAGAAAAAGTCAAACCGGATACACTCTATGAGAAATTAGGAAAAACTAGATTTTCAGTGGAAAAATAGCATAAATTTTTATTTTATGTGTCAATTTAATAATAAAACAATTTTTTAAGATTTAGCAATAGTTACCGCAGTTGACAATTTAAGAATAAAGACAATCAGTTAAAAAATATTTCCCAAATTCGTATCTAAATTAGTGATAAAAGCTGTAGGAATGAAACAGGGAACCTAGTAATGTCACTAGCGCATTGAAACACTGCTGGTTTGGAAATTACAATAGAACAGAACAGCGAAAAACTGAAATGTAAGAATCTAACAAATGTTGTACAAAACAAGGAATAGGTAAAACGTAATAGACTTACTGGGTTCTCCTTCTATTTTAATTATCCAAATCCAAAAGCATAAGAAGAAAAATAATCCAATCCGAAAACAAAAGAAGAAAAATGTAATTCTTCTAAGTAATTATTTTTTCTTTAAAATTCAAGCTAACTAAAAGACGAACTCAGTCGAAATGACGATGCGTTAAATAAAATCAAACGATTGCAAAGACTTCGAGCAAAATATTTTTAATTTTCATGCATTTTAAGTTTTATATGGGAAAAAAAATGAATACAAATCATTTATTTGCAAGAGAGGAAATAATGGAATAAATAAATTTCAATTCTTTTTAAAATTTTGACTAAAATAATTCTTTGTATTATTTGAAATTATCACAAAAAAAGAAAATATTGGAAATCGGAAATGCTTTCCATCAGATCATTTGACTCAAAGGTCAAACAGGAATGGCCTTCACAAACTACCAAATATCTCACAATCAAAGAAAATCCTCTTGGGTCGGGTATCCGTAGTTTCACCTAGTACCCGGCTTTACCCCACTAGAAATATCCGAGTGCAAAGGTTATAAAAAACGAAACAGAACCACGCAATTGTTTTACTAAATCTTTATTGTTTGATAGGATACAAAACCTTAGTAAACATATAATAAGCCGGAGTAAATCTAGTTTCTATGTAATTGTAATGTTTAATAAGTAGGCATAGTTTAAAAAGAAACGAACATTGGAGAGTTGACGTCATAAAACAAACCTTCACAGACGAAGTGAATTCCACAACAACAACATGGCAACTATGACCATTCTTTTTTCTACACTAGTGGAATATAATTCAGAATTTGTCCACTGAAAAGGAGAATTAATAATACCGAAATCAAGGCACCCGGTTTTACCGAACAATGTCCTCTAGCAATGCCTGGAGACGTTTCCAAACACAATTTTCAAGGTAAAAATCATTTGCTGTGATCTGACAGAAAACTAGGTAAAGTTCGCACAAGACCGTTTTGAGATTATGTTTATTACTTCTAAATATATATATCAGTACAACCCCGTTTAACCGAACTAAAGGGAGGGGGGAGGGGGGTTGGATAACAATTTTTTCGGTTAAACCACGTACATCTATTACTATTTTGTATCTCATTACAGTATGCAACAGGGTTGTCGATTTTTTTGATTTTTTTCAAAAAAATCGATTTATTTGATTTAAATCGGATTTTTTTGATTTAAATCAAGATTTTTTTGATTTTAATGATTTTTTTAAAACTAAATATATATATTTAACATTTGTATATTAGACAATGAGCCCTACAGTTATAGAATTATATATATATATAAATAAATAACAACATACCAGTCATTAAGCTGTACTTTCTTTTTAAAAAAACAAATTAAAAATTTAATTTAAAAATGTAACAACTATTTAAAAAATATTTGTGAACTAAAATATAAAAATAATATACTTTTGAAATATAAGACAATTTTACTAAGGAAAATATAAAAAATTGTCATTTCTTGACTAGATATATTATTGTATGTTAGAATATTGGAGAATTTTACACTCAGCTGTTCATTTGTTTCATTACAAACACAAGTTTTGAAGCTTTCTCTAATCCTAATCTTTTTCACCCAAAACATTAAATAAAAAATTTTCTAGATAAAATTTTAAAATTCAGGCTTCGAGGTGCATTGAGTCACCATCACTACCTGTGTGCCAAATTTCATGACTGTAAGTGTGATAGATTTGTCTGGACATTGCACACATGCTCACAAACATTGCCTTTTATAAGTATAGATCATAGTTTAAATTGCACTATGTAGATGTTTGTATTTCTTTTAGAACATTTATATGCATTACTTAATTATCTTACATTTGAACATTACTGCAATATAAAAACTTTGTTGTCCCCAACACTATTTAGTTTTCTCCAGTATTAAAATGAAACTCACTGCATTTTACTATGTTCTTTCTTTGTGAACATGATCCTTTCACAATATTTATTTTATTTTATAAAAAAAGGATAATCTCATACTTTGCATTTTATTGTGTTGCTCATTAGAGATTTATTTAACCCTTTGCAGTGAAGTGTGCCAATTAATGGCACACCTAATTTCACTCACTTCTGAACCGTTAAATTCAACTATAAATGGAAAATAATAGGTTTAGGATAGGACTAATAGTACTCCTTTTAGAATGTATATAGCAGTCTTATGAAATTTTGTTTCGGAATAGGAATTATTAGACAAAGTTTGGGAAAATTCTTTGACTCGGAGATAAGAAATTTTTCAGTTCTGGACGTTTTACAATTTTAGCAAAGTAACTCGAAAATTTTGCTCCAATATTCTTGAAGTTTTAATTTATAACTTTCTGTAATATTCAACAATAATTTTTGAGTGTATCAAGGTGGCTGTATCTAAGGGGGTGACCCGAAAGGGGGACGACCCCCTCCCTCGGAATGAAGTAAGTTTTTTAAAAAACTTTTTTTTTGTAGATTCTATGTCTAGACATTGAACTAAAGCCATTCAAAATGTTTTCTCATCATATTTTTAAAAAATTATTGCGTTGCGCCGCAAAGGGTTAGAATCTAATTTGCTTGTGTTCTCAAAAATAAAGATACGGAAAGTACTCTAGTTACATCAATTCAATAAAATATTTTTCTATGTTCTATATATTCTTTCTTTAAAAATACTTTAAAATCACTAAAGATACATGAACAATTTTATTTCATTAAAGCAGAATAACTTGATATTTAAAATAAAGTGATTTAAATCAGTGATTTTTTTTTAAAAAATCAGTTGATTTAAATCAGTGATTTTAATCAACTGATTTAAATCACCGCAACCCTGGTATGCAATTCTGAAATGTTTTGAATTCAAAACTCTCTTTGTAAGTTACGCTTATGCTTTTTATTAAAGTTAACCCTCCATCGGGTACAATGCACCTTACAGGCACAGGTAAACAATATCGTAATTAATATTGTTAATACCCATTATTTTTAAATTTAGCATTCTAAAAATAATCATTAACCTTCTTGGGGAGGCTTAAAAGAAAAAGAAAAAAAAAGTCTCGCCTTCGCGCTTTTTCCCGTGCAGTACTAGTGTGTTTTTTGGATTTGCGATTTCAAAGACGTTGGAAGCAAATTCACAGTTTTCAGTGTTTCTACAAATATTTAATCGCGTTTTTCTTATATTGTTAAAAGCTACATCGGGGGTAAAGGCAACATGAGTGCGTGGATGAGAAGTTGCCGGATATGTCAGTGGGTTCTCTCTTCCCTGGTGGGCATAGTAATGGAGGGGCCTCCACTCCGATGACGGAACCTACCTCCCGTGGGAGAGGTTGGGTTGTGGCCGGTGAAGGCTATTAGGATTCCACCCTCAGTTTCCACTGCTATCGTGACGACTACCATTCATGTGATCCCAGACGCCAAGGCAGAACGGGGGGGGGGGGTAACCCGTTTACGGTTATATTGTTAAAAACTAAAGAATGAAGATTTTGTTTATAATTTCATATTTTTTGGCAATTGCACTATGGAATTTTTACTTCTTCACATTTTTTGTGGAATCTCTAACAACTTCCACTAAGCTATTAAGTTTTTTAGGAAATGCATACAGTATGCTGAATGACTATTCCCGCTATTCATGCATTTTCAGCTACCATGCCGCTGGACGTAAATCACATAATGCATGTAAATTTTGCCGGACAATTTTAATGTTGGTATCAGCTGCGCAATTTACGTGAGGAATAAGAATGTGAAGTTACATCACAGGGTAAAGCAAAGTGTAATCAATTAGATATCACAGACAGTTAACGCTTTTCATGCGAGTGTGTCGTCATGAGACAGGACTCCATTAGGGAGGTTACATAACAGAACAGTTGGAAGACAACTAAAATAACGTTGCTTAAAATTTCTACCTCAATTTAGGTTTAAAAGTGCTCTGTTAAGAGAACCATGAATATCAGGATCTGCATAAGAGATTAAATTGAAATTAAACGTAGCAAATATTCAAGGAGAAGAAGTTGGGCGCCAAGCGTCTATCTCTACTACTAATAATAAAAGCAAATGTATGTCTACAGAGCAGATCATTGAATCTAGACTAACACATATGACTCAAACATATTTTGGTGAATGAGAATGTGCACCCCGGAGGGATTTTTTTTAAAAATATTAATTAAGAATTGGGCGAATTTTTGATGTTTTTACGCTATAATTTCCGAAAATCTTATGGCACAAAAATAATTTTTACATCACCAAAATACAAAAGGAAAAAAAATCTTTTCAATGGTCCGTAAGCAATTCGGTGGTCAGCTCTTGGTTGTGCTCTTCCACAAACTCATCGATATCATTGCTATCTACCTCCAGTCTCCTGATCTTAGCCAAAGACACAATCTCATTAACTATAGGCTCCACAGGGTGTCTCAGATTCCTCAATGTCGCATTCGACAACACTCTCCGGCCAAAGCTTCTTCCAAGCGGAAGTGCGGGTTCTCTTGGTAACCCCTTCGCATGCATTTTCGACCATTTTGAGGCAGGAAACGATATGGAAGTAATATTTCTAATATTCTCTGAGAATAAGGCTGTTTCCTAGACACCATGTTTGATAAGAATCCATCACTAGACACCATCTCTAATATTAATAAATGTTTAATAAGAATTAAAGCAAAATAAAAGCTCCGTGGATATGACCAGTAGCGGGCGCAAAAACCGGAACTTCCTCTTCTCGTCATGCGAAACATCGCTCGTTAAGTGAGTCATTTCTTTACAATTTATTTTGCTCGTTATGCCAGGTTCCACTATACTTTTCTTCCATTGGTGATAACTAGATATAAAGATTCAGCTTATGTTTTGAGTAGGTTGTGTTATTTAAAGCTAACTGATCCCCCCCCCCCAATTTTGTGGCTATTACAGTTAAGTTTTAAATAAGGCAATGATGAAAAAGTTTTGTAGTTCATCCATTTTTAAACACTACTGCTCTTTTTTTTGTTATATAACTGAATGTATAAAAATATATTATAACTCTTTTAGCCTGAAGTTTTGCTTTCTTATTGTAGCGCACTAAAGTTTTTATTGAACCAGTAAGCAAAAATCCTCTAGTACACGCAAAATTTCAATGATGAATGATCCTACGTATTATCCTCATATATTTCATGAACATGTTTCGATTCAGCGAACAAATTATTGGTTATATATAAGTTGAAGTTTAAACATTTCGCGTTTCAAAGTAAAGTTCAAATGTTAGGCGAGAATACACAGAATTAGGAAGGCACTTAGTACAGTGAACAGAACAGTTTATAAAGCATATAAAATAGTACGCGTTAAATGTCTATCAAAATTTTAAATCTAAAATTACTTTGCTGAGGGAGCCATCAAGACCAAGTTACGCATAAAAGATTTAATTGAAATTTTTTGCAACCAATAATCCCGGAAAACCAGCTGGTCACCAAAGGCGGCTAATTAATAAATACGACACTGACAAGGAAATGAATTATCACACATGTAAAGCAAAGTGTCTTTTATTTACATGAATCCAAATCATCTCTTTAAATCACCTTTGTGAAAATACAAATCAACATATCTCACAAACAAAAGTTTTTTAATATTTATGAATACGATAATGTCTCTGCAATTGAACTTTTTGAGAATATTTTTTACTACATAGATCACATGCATAGGGTTTTTCATTCGTATGAATACGGTAATGTCTATATAAATTCTTTTTTAGGGAAAATGCCTTTCCACACATATCACAAACAAAGGGTTTTTCATTTGTATGAGTAAGGTAATGTTCACTTAATTTACCTTTCTGATAAAATGCCTTACCACACACATCACAAACGAATTGCCTTCTATTTGCATGAATAAGATAATGTTTCTTTAAGGAAGCTTTCAGAGAAAATGCCTTACCGCAAGTCTCACAAACAGAGGGTTTTACATTTACATGAATACGATAATGTGCAGTTAAATTATCTTTTTGAAAGAATTCTTCACTACACACAGCACAAGACAGAGGTTTCTCGTTTGAAAGAGGTTTCTCGTTTGAAAGAGGTTTCTCGTTTGAAAGAGGTTTTTCATTTGTATGAATGCGTAGATGTTTGTTCAATCTCTTCCTGGAAGAAAATGAATCGCCACACTCACTACAGGTAAATCTCTTTTCATTTGTGTGTGTAACATAATGACGAATTAAGTTACCTCTATCATTAAATGCTTTTCTGCATACTTCGCAAGCAAAAGGTTTTTCATTGGTATGAGTACGGAAATGCCGAGTCAGATGACTTTTAACAGAAAATGCTTTATTACATGTATCACAGACGAAAGGTTTTTCACCTGAATGGATGCGATAATGTTGAACTAATTGATACTTCCCAAAAAATGCCTTACCACAAACATCACACACGAAAGATTTCAGTTGGACTTTGGTCATTCTCTGGACTTCGTCCATTTGTATTTTGATATCACTATTAAGAGTTTTCAAATCAGTTCCAAACAACAATTATAAACTGATTTTTGTCAAAAAAAAAGAGCTGAAATCACATCAATGATAATTTTGCAGCAGAATGTTGCTTTTCTGATACACACAGAATCGACAATAAATTCTTCTAGCTTTTGAAGAACAATTGTAACTGGTCCTAAGAAGCCAATTTATCTGAAAAAGAAAATGCTTTTTCAGTAAGAATTTCCATCGCCATACAATTTATCATTAACAGTTTTGAAATTGAAATACATAAAGAAGAAAGTGTCTTTCAAAAAGATCAATAAAGCAATTATGTAAGGTAATATTTCAGAAATTATTAAACTAATTGCGAAAAGGACTTTAAAATGTAATTTTCCCCAACTGGAAAAAGTTACGAATTAATGAATAAAGATAAGAAATTTTGAGTTTATAAAATCATATGGACATTTCTTACATATGATTTTATAAACTCAAAACTACTGTCATTTTATTATAATTTAAATTGTTGTTCAAAATTATGAGAACATTAATGAGAATTTTACACTTTTTATAATAGATTTTTTTTATTTATATCTCAAATATATTAATTTTATTATTAAATAAACCTTATTCATTAGAAAAAGCTTCAAATAACTCAAACTTTACAATAGAATATGTGAGATAGAATATGTGAGAACTTTTTCATATAAACTCTGAATTATGTGTTGTTTAAAATTATTGGAAAGAAAAACTTACAACGAAAAGTTAACATAGCAATTTATTAAAATCGAATCAAGGTGTTTAAAATTTAGTTGGACTTCCTTTGACCTCAATCACTGCTTTCAGTCAATGATTCATGATTTGCTGTCAAACAGTTTCTGTGTTGTCTCCTGGTTAATACTGCCCCATTCATCTTTGGTCGTCGCAAAAAAATAATTTTTATTTTTTCGCTCATGAAAAGACAATTTCTGATTCAACATTCACTATTAATTATTGATGGGATTAATGTATGGGCTTTGTGGTGGAATTTTTGAGAAATAATCTTTGACTGAGTTTTGTGCCATTATCTTGTTGAAAGATATACCAGCGTCCCATATGCAAATTTGTGATGGATTTCTTCAGATTTTGGGTCAGGATATCGATGCATATACTTCCAGTCATTTTATAGTCGATCATCACAATTTCACCAACACCTTTAGAAGGAAAACATCCCCGTACCACCACATTTCTCTCTTCATGTTTTACTGTCTGTGGAATATTCATCTATTTTAGCACTTCACCTAATCGTCAACACTTTCTTTTACGCGTATTTATTTTCACCTGACCATAAAACACTGTCCCAGAATTGTGAATACTTCGAAAGATGCTTTTTTTTTTTTTTTTTTTTGCTTTTTTGTAAACGCTTTGCCATGTTTTGTCTGGAGATGGTTATTTATTTATTTTTTCGGGATACAGCTGATCAACCCTGAGGTCTTGATTCGACGGCGAATTGGTAGAGCTGACACACATTCAATTTCAAGTCTTCTACGATGTCTCTCGACGATACATCATTCTTTTTCTGTGCCAATCTTACCAATCATAGAATTTTCTTTTGCACTTGTTTTCTGTCTTGCTCTTTCTTGTTTTCGATGGATCCTATCAAATAGTAGATACCCGACTTCGACAATTTATACTTTTTTGCTAGGTTTTCATATGACACCCCATCCTTTCGACCTTCAATGATGTGGTGACGAAGATCAACAGAAATCTATAAACTCTTGGGCATTATTGCTGGCTTGATTGCTTCACAGACGCCTCAAAAAATTACCCAATTACATTAATCAATTAAAATTTTTAAAATTTACCAAAATAAAAACAAATCCAATTCACATAAGTAAAACCTTCGTCATCAGCCGTTCGAATAACCATGAACAGCTAAAATCCTACAAGCTATGCTTTTAAGAACAGTCTGCTCTAAAAAAATAGTGTTATTTTAAGAAATAACTAAAATTATTTTGCAATTATGGAGGATGAAATAAGACACAAGAAAATCATAAAAAAAAAGCAAATTATCAAGTTTTTAAAACTTTATGAACAAAAGATGAAATTTTAACAGTCCGTTCTAACAATTATGAACAATGTATAATTAAATTAAGAGTGAAGAAGCACCCACAGATTCCAGTTTCCTTTCAACTAAAAATGGAGGAAAGCTATCTTTATATATTATTCAGAGAGCTCCGTCCCCCTAATAAGCTAAGGCGGCCCAACCGCTAAAGTAATATGAATACATTACTTGTACACGTCAATGATTCTAAATTCCGCAGATAATGTTATGAAAAATTTATCAATCGATTTAATAATAAGCATAAATAAATAAATGCTTTTATGCTGGTAGCTGGGGACATCTTAAATAATATAACAACAGTGTTCTCCAGGAGAAAAGGAATACAACTTTTCAATAGGAACATTTTTAAAATGGCTTACTTCCAGAAAAATTTAGTTTTCAAATTGCAGGTCAAAATAAGGTTAGGTAATTTTTACCTATATATTTCAAGTCGATGAAATATTTGAATTTTGCTATATAATAATGGACAAAATGTTACGGCCAAGAAATAAATCTTATGAAATAAGATGACTTAATGCAATGCAAATCTTGAAAGTTTATAAAAATGCTAAAGGCACTTTAACTAAGCATTTCTAGGAAAATTAGTTAGCAATTTTGATAATTTTTATTGCTGGAGAATTTTTTTTTATTTATATTGAATATGTATTATTCAGAATATATTTCAGCTGAAAAGAAATTAATAAATCGAAAGAAAGAAAAAACGTTTTTATATACTTTAACCACAATTTGTTTCATTTTTGTAGAGATGGAATTTGTAATCGATTTTTCACTCACTTCCCATGTGCTAGAATTTTGGAATTCTGTACATTTGTGTAATCTCAATGACAATGTACCTCTTAATATTTTCAGAACTTAACTATCAGTTAATCATTGATTAAATTAAAATTCGATTCTGTACCAGTGGCACTACCTGATAGTAAGTTTGAGAAACAATTAATCTCGAGATTAAAATAAAAGTTTCTGCTGTTTAATACACTAAAAAAGTTTGTTTAAAAAAGATGTTTTTAATCTAATTTATTCTCAATTTCAACTTTCTTAAGGCTATTTTTTAAGATAATTAGCTTAAAATGACTCTGCTCATATTTTTCTCCTGTGTTTGATGTCTGTTATAAGTTTGTTAATGCTGTTATCAGATTTTCTATTTGCATGAATTTTTTGAACAAGAAATATCCCACAAGTTCTCCGTGGAGATTCAGACTTTTAGAAGTTCATTTGAGCATTTCACAATTGACTGCAAATTATGGTTTAGTGGAACCTCAAAAGTGTATGGTTGCATTATTTTTTTTAAATAAATATTCAGATTTTTTTTCCAAGGATATATCAACACACTTCAAGTTTCATGCGAGTACATACAAAAATAATTAGAGCAGTTCATTACACAGCAAACCCTTCCAAAATCATCTACTGCCAAATTGATGTTTAGAAAACTATTTTTCCTATAAATGGATAGATTGCAGAAATAATAAAACTCATCAAGACCACTTCAGTCAAATTTCTTTTCATCAAAATTCAATGTGTTTTGCAGTTGTTCAAGAAATTTTTCACAACACTTAGAACTATTTAATCTTTCTGATTAATCTTGCAGACTCAATCTGTACTTTTTAAAACGTGCATCTTATTTTGTACAACATTTGGAAATGCAAAATTTTGCAATATATATATATATATATTCTTCACTATCTATATAATAAAATTCTATTATATAGATAGTGAGGAATATATATATATATAAATTTGACTTGAATGCAAATTTCAATTTTTTAATTTAAAATAATAACTAGCCATATTATTTTGTTAAAATTGAATGATTCTTGACAGAAATAAAATTTTGAAATAAGGAAAATGAAAGCAATATTCACACAGAATATTTGAATAGAAAGTAAACTTTATTTTAAAAATTTTACTTTTTCCATTTTAAAGATTTCACAATTCCTTTGCCGGGCATCAATGTTTTGTCCAAATTTGTTTTTTTAAAGATAGAGAAATGAGCCTGTTACATTTTTCTTCCTACCTTACTAAGAATTTAAAATCACTTCATACATCTTGAAATCATTACTCTTTATTTCTCATTAATGAATGAACAAAAAATATACAATATGCAAAACAATTTTGCATAAATTTGAAAAAGATTTTATTTTGGGGAAAAAATCAACAGAAATTAAATAATCTTTTAACTCATTAATGCCCAACTTAATTTAAAGGATAGATGATTTCAGTAAATTTCCTTTAAATGATGTTAAAAACACCAAGATTAAGAAAAGTGTTAAGTAAAATTTAATTCAAAATTTTTTTCATAGATATAAATTTAAAAAACTTTTTAAATATATTAAAATATAAAAAATAAAGAGTAGGGTCAGGTGGGGGAAAATGAGTAGAAAATACCCTACTTTTAGTTTTTCATTTAAAAAGTATTGTCAAAATATTACTTTTTAAACATTTTTTTTTCACTACATTGCACATCTTAAGAGTAAAATTAAGTAAGGTTCATTAGTAATATATATATATATATGTTTGCTGGGAAATAGTTTTTAACCATATGTTTTGTATACCCATTTTACCCCACACAGGTGAAAATGGTTATGCAAATCTGATACAGTAGCAAATGTTAAAATAATAATAAATCATTTGTACAGTGATAAAATAACAGTAAAAGTCAGATTAAAAAATGTTTTTTATTAATTTATTTAAAAAGGTACAAATTATACAGAAAATTTGGCAAAAAAATAAAAATAGGAGTCCCCCCCCCTCCAACTTATGAATCCGTATATCTGTTATTCCTCAAAAAATTAATGACCTCTGTTATTAAATTGTGGCTCATTTGAAATTTTTATGATTTGATCATTTTTAATATTTGAATTCCTGTCACTACCACAAAAATAAATTGAAAGGGGGGTGTGGATTCAAAATCATGTCACTCTGATTTCAAAATCTGGCTAATGGGCAGTATTTGCCAGTTGACAGTTTAGGAATACATACTGACTTGTTATACAAAGCAAACAATGAAAGAATAGAATTCCATCGGTTTAGCCACAAAAGTGAAAGGTAAATACTATAACTACGACATTATCCAGTTAATTTCAAACCATTTCTTTTTCATTGTTTGTGTGTGTGCATTGTTATTTTAAAATTTTCTCCCAAAACTTATTTCTAGAGGATTATATTTTATATTGTTTAAAGATCCCTATTTTTAAAAAAATGAAAATGAAATTAGTACATGCCATGAGCCACCATTCAAAATTTCAGTATTTAGCGCTACCAGATACTATCACAAACATTACTTAGTAATACCAGATACTATCACAAACATTACTTAGTAATGCCAGATACATATCACAAACATTAAACACTTGAGTAAATTTAACCCTTAAATGCTCAATGTTGCCTTTAAGCAACACACCCAATTTTGGCATCTAAAATTCTTGAGAATAAGACTGAAGCTTGAATGCCTGTTGATGCCATAGAATACATGCTGAAAATATTAAATCAATTTACAACATATAGATAGCAACCTGAGTGCTGATAAAAAAATAATAATTAATTGATGATTTTCACTTGAGGCTGCATCTTTTTAGCTTTGTTTGTAAGCTTGAGAATACTATATTTCATTCTAATTTTGAGGAAAATTCCTTGTCCATATTATTAGTTCTTAAAATCATCTGTGTTTGATATTATAGAATTTTATCAAGATTTTTTTTTTCAATTAAAGCGCAGTCTTGTTGATAGGTTCAAACTATTTTTTAGTCATAAACCATACTTAAAACAAAATAGGATTTTTTAAAGTATATTTCCCATGTTGGTAAACCTGGAGTCTACGGTGTCGGCCTGCTTCTCGACAATTTTTTTTGGATGTCAGTACGGTTTTTATTGCTATCTTGCAAATGCGTCACCTGAAAAGGAGAGATTGAGCACAAAATGCCTGCGGCATTTCAAGTGTGTACTGGGCAAATTTTTTAACTTAAAAAAACATCAACGGCTTCGCTTTCAGCATAGCAGGAAACTAGTAGCTCCACTTTTTCATTGAATGTTAGGAATCCAGATTTAAAAAAAAAATTCCAAAAACAAGAATTTCTGCATGCAATGCCTGAAGCATTTCAAGTGTGTACTGGGCAATTTTTTTAACTTAAAAAACATCAGCGGCTTCGCTTTCAGCATAGCGGAGTATCCGTAGCTTTGCTCATTCATTGAGAAACGAAATACACAGTACTGAAGCGATATTCAAACCGAAGAATTCCAAATGAAGTTTTATTCAAATTCGAATGAATCAACCAATCATATTGAAAATATGAACAAAACAACCCAATTGAAATGAGGCACAATATACTCAAACACTGATGAAAAGATCAATTTCCGTGCATGATACTCGCTGAAAACATCATTGCGCAACCAAAACAAATGTTCTTTCATCTCCATTCTTGGCGGCAAAGATTTGGCGATCCTAAGAGGAACTAAGTAGTTGGGCACCATAGACTCCACATTAACCCCCATGTTTTATTCAAGAAATGAAAGTCAAAACACATTTTTAAATCATTTTTTTAAAAATCGGGCCTTCAAGCTTTAACATTTAGAAGTTACCTGCTACTTGGAATAAACCAATTAATCATACATAATGCAAATCTAAGAATGCCAGTGGCGAATCCATGGGGGGGGGTATTGGGCTACAGCCCCCCCCCCCCCCAGAGCCAAGCCAGAATTCTTGAATTAATTTAAATATCATTACAAATGTTTTTTCTTAATTTCTCCCTTTAAAAAAATAATAAAAACGTTTCAACATTGTTTTCTAGCTTGAAAGGCTCGAAAATTTTGCTGCTTTTGTAGTCATTCCACTTGTACTTGTAGCATTGACGCGGTCGAAGACATTTTTTGGCTAGTTATTTCATCATAATTTTTATTAAATGATCGAAAGCATTGTATTGTTCTTTATGATTCTTATTGTCAAGTGAATAAAGTTTGTAAAGTTAAAGAGTTTTGGTTTACTTTAGCCTTGAAGTTTGACATTCATAACGATGATACAAAGTTGTAATAACAAATACATGTTTCTATGACTCCGCCCCCCCCCCCCCCCAGACCGGAATCCTAGATTCGCCACTGAAGAATGCAATAATGAATAAAAATACAACAAAATAAACGCAAAATGGTGAAATATGATTACAGGAATGCAATAATGAATAAAATATAGATAAAATAAAACAATCACAAAATTGTTACATCAAATCTTATTATAAAAGGTATACATAATGAACATATCTTGTGGGCCTGTACACGTTTCCGATACTGCAAGCTCTATACACAAGGTTATTATCATCTGAATGAATTCTGTTAATAATGACTATCATAAAGATCATGATAATCAGAATTCATTGCTGGATTTAGTAGAACTTCTGTCTTACAAATGTGACATTTATGAAATCTAAGATGAATGAGATATCTTATGGGCAGTGAGACAACTCTTGTGTAAAGTCTCCAATTCAAGATAAATCTCTTAAATATTTTTACTTAATTTGAGACAAAGTGGCTACTAGCAATAATACATCTGAAATTCAAACTAAACTACAAAATCAAAAAATTTATCTGATAAGATCTAGGGGTTGAGTGATTTTTTATTATTATTATTTTTAATACTAAAGCAGACTCCCACAGTTCATCTACTCCAACATTACCTTGCCTGAAAGGAAAAATTCAAATCTAACTTTTTTTTTGGGGGGGGGGGCATAATAAAATTCAGCCTTTCACTTTCTCAGGAATTCTTTTCTGAAGTTCTTGTGCTACAGGCTTTAAATCTTGCCAAGTTTTGGTAACTTTTTTCTTAAACGTCAGCTTAATTGCATTTGACCACATGAAACATTCACACCTAAAACAGTAGTGCCCCATAAATTACTTCATAGGTCAATTTTATTAATAGACTCTTCAAACTACCTACTAGTTTTTCAGCAAATTGGACTAAGATAATTTTAAAACAACTGTTCTTTTATAAATTTTTTCACCTCGCAGCATATAAATGACACAGGATCAAAAATAACAGATTTAGGGCTACCATAATTTATTAACTTCTTTAGCACTCCTGTACTGCAACTGAACTATGTCTGTCTATTTTGTTAAATAACATCCTGTTACTGGATAACTCATGTCGCCACAGGCAGAAATGTCATCGCCAATTTTTCACAAGCAAGAAAGGAAACTGATATAAGATATTCTTTAATAATTTGAGTCTTTTATCTCTCACATTCCATATATGTAGAAATTATTTGTTCAATATTATTTAAAGGGCAAATATGAACTGTTGAAACAGTTTTAAATATTTCTTGCCCACAATATGCTGCATTTAGTAAAAATAACATACTTTGCATTAATGATACTAGCATTCCAATTCTGTTATTACGGAAAATAAGAAATTACTCCACATTTACATTTGAAATTCAGTATGACATTTCTGAAAAATGGTGGAATTCATCCTGATCCTCAACTGAACATTATCGATACTATTTGGCCATCCAAATTTACCACTACTTTTGTTGTATGATCTTAAACCCTTGATGGTTCTTAGTAATCTCCTCTAACTCTTTTTTCTTATTTTCTGATATATGCAACTGTTCTGATATTCTTGTTAATGTATGACATTTATAACTGCAAGTTAAAGTATTGCAAGTCTTGTCAATGTGCGGCATTTGTATTATCACTGCCCTGCTGGAAAGTGTATGGCATTTGTAAAGAGAACTATCAAAAAGTGCTTTCCACAAAGCTGTATTAAAAAGTTAGAAGGTAAATTATGGCATTATAATTAAAATTTAAATGGTCAACACATTTCACAAACACAATTTTTCATATTAAAATAGCAAATTCAATTTTATCATATATACTTTAATCTTATATAAAACTGTTATATTAGGGGTTTTACACCGTAATATCTGCAACATATTAAAGAAAATACCTTGAGAAAATTTTGGTTTGCTTGCACCATGGATTTCATTTTACTGAACATCAGATGGCTTCGATTTATTAACATTTAAAAGATAGTAAAAATGAGCCAAAAAAGTTATAATGACTTAAAAATCTAATATATTGTTTCATCCAATTTATATATTAACCCTAAAAAATTTGCAAAGATTAACTTCAATTTTATGGATACAATACAATGAAAAGAGCTAGAATGATTTACCTCTCAAGCAGATTCAGTGCTTTCAAAGAATTAAAAATGACCGCTATTTTTTATATAATATCTACTGCCTCAATTGAATCGAAATTATTAATTTTGTGCCAAATATTTTAACGAATACAATAACTGACCAACACATCCCTCATTTGTTTACATCTGAGAGGAGAGCATCTCCTTTCTGCTGATAGTTAGCGCACGGCTCTCTACCAAGCGCGCGCTTCGACCTGCGTAGTATCGCAATGCCGAAACGAGAAACCGCAAAGTGAACGAAAGCATCCAATCCAGGTCCGATATGACTCATTTGTTTCAAATTTTTTACATGTGCAAAAATCTAGAAGGGTAATAATTCCTCTAAGTATTAATAAAATTATTAAAGAAGAAAATGATAGTAAGTTAACTAGAAAAAAATATATCTCAATCAAACTGAGAGGGAAATTTAACTTAACAATGTACTCACATATTGAAAAGAAGAAAGGGACGAGGTTTCTGCTTTGTTTGTTTACATTATGTGCCTGTACTACGCAATTCCGGTGTGATGCTAAGTCAATGGAATCTTCAAAGCGGAAGTCCAACATACAAGCAGATAAAGTCAAGGTTTTTAATTTGTGTACACAAACCAGAAAACTCGCCCAGAGGCTCTACTAGCAGGGCGTCTTTTTTTTTTTTTTTTCTTGACCGAATGAGATCGGCAATAGTTTAGTCCATCTTTTGATGGCAATTTTCCTTTCCTTTTTGAAGCGGAGTGAAAATATTTTTGAAATGAATAGGGGATAATAGCCTTTGTAGCTGAAAATCTCATAAAACCCCTTTAATCTGTTGCTTCAAATCCCATAACTCCTATCATTCAAGTTCAAGTTCAACCCTTTTAATCAATCAATACTCACATATAAAAGAAAGCAAAAGTATTACTGTACTGTTAAGAACTTTGTAAAAGTCATATTTATGTAGACATACAGCAGCAAATGACGAAACACAAAAAGCGGTAAAATTGAAAATATGACGAGTAAATCAAATTAATTCGAGTCCATGTTATAGATATGGATGCTGTCATTGATATTTCCATTTGAAGATATGAAACGTTGAACTTTTTATTTCTTTCATTTGAAACTTTTTATTTCTTTGCAAATGCCTAGCGAATTATTTTTTCCACCCAGAGATAAACTAATGAAAAACTCAATTTAATAATTTGAGGCTCTTGTCTCTAATATCTAAAAATATATAATGAAAATGCAAAGTCTATTAATTCATTATATTAATTCTTACATTCTATTTTTCTTTTCTAATTTGTAAATTAATGTAATTTTTCACAGAATCAATCAGCCTAAGTTTTTTAATAAGTGAATGCAAGTGCCTAAATCATTAACTCCATTACATTAAAAAACAATCTGTTCCAAAACAGTTAAGGGTTACAGCCGTCACCTCACCTCCGTCTTATCTCTCGGAGGTGACGTTACAACTCCTGCAGAGGATATAGCTGTTTAGCTCTTTCAGCCCGAAGAAGGACAACTTTTGTGCCTCAGCTCGTTTCTAAATCATTCCGGGACACGAATATCGGTTACTAAGGTGCGAAGACATCTTCTCAATGAAGGATTGTATGCAAGATCACTTGTGTGTGTCGCTTAGTTAATCTAAGATCTTAATTGACGACACAGAAGTACCCGCTTTACGTTGGGCAAGAGAACACGTTACTTGAACCAGAAAGCAATGAGTCTATTTTCTCTTCATAGATGAGTCCAAATTTACTCTCGAGAGTGATTCATTTACTCTGGAGAGTGTACTGATATGGAGAGAACAAGGCACCAGACAACATTAATCGAACGTTATTGAAAGACACAGTTACAGAGGTAGTGAAATCATGGTTGTATGAATCGCGGGTTCTTTTACATTCCTTCATTTAATTCACAAGAAGATTGGTGTGGATCGGAGACCAGGGAGACTTCAGAATTTTGTCTCAAATTATTTATTATATTTCAAATACGGGACACATCACACACACACATATAGATAAACACAAAAGAACGATATATATTCTATACCAGCATATTTCTAGTATAGTACCCTGGCTACCTATACAAGCCGAAACTAAAAAAAATACTAACATCTTCACGAAACTCAACTCTCAGTTTCATATGAGTATGCTAGCCCTCTTTCTGCGACCTCTCTGGTTGATGCTTCTACCCTTTCTCCCCCCAAAATGGCGTTCACCTTTTTCTCGTCTCCGAAACGCAAGGGTGTTCCTTCGACGAATATAAAAGATTACCAGAATTGGCGCGCCTTACACGACCCACCTAAGTGTAAAATTATCCCATAGTAGATGATTTTATAACAACAATGCAGTATCTAATATGCCATATTATATAAATGCACCTTATACCTATATATCTATAAATTATCCTTACACGTTAACAATAATCAAAAAGAAAATTACAATAGATAACTTTTCAGGTTACATACAACTCCATAATTCCAAGATTTTCCATTAGACTGAAACACAAGTCCAACAATCCTAAGTTGCAATGAGTCATTCGTATACAATGAAGTTGCAAATAAAGGTTATACATTACAAATATACATATATGGCAAGAAATCATTCATATATGAAAATTATATATTATTATATTAAATAATCTAAAATACAAAATGTATATAATATTCACTCTAATCTAGATAATACATCAGCACCTTGTTGCAGTACACCGGGTCTATGTGTGATCGAGTGGTTCCACCTTTGTAAAGCTAAAGCCCAACGGCTTTGGACTTTTAGGAGTGGTTTGCTTTAAGTACTTAAAGGGATTATGATCTGAAATGATCTCCACCTTAGCACCATAAATCCACATGAAATTTATTTAACCCAAATAGAACTGTCCAGGCCTCTTTCTCAATGCTCGTCCCGTTCTTCTGTGTTGCATTGAATTTTTGGCTGGCAAAAGGTAAGGCCCATCAGCATCTTGCTGAGTTAAACAACAACCTACAACATAATCAGATGCATTACAATGTACCTGGAATTGCCGTTTGCATCAGGGGTAGCAAGACTAGTGTTAGTACAACCTAAGATTTCACCGAAATCTCTGATAAATTTAATTAATATTTCACCTTTAAAAAAGTAAAATTGCTCAAGATGTTAATTCAAAATTGTTAAACAAACATACTTCTGAGTTCCTGACTCAACAGAAAGTAGGTTCAACTAATAATTAAATCGTTTTTACAAAATTGAAAATAGATGTTTATTTAAAAACGCATTATCTACGAACTTTTACATCGGAACTGAAACTTGGATGGAAAATGCCAGGTTCACAATTCTTAAAACAAAAATATAAATGCAGCGATGCGTGTTTTACCAGTGCTGTCTGTTTTGTGAACCCAACATCCTCCCACCTGTTTATTATGTATCATAATCAACATACATAACAATAAATATAAATTCAAAACAAAAATACAATATCATATAATAAATGGTATAAATTTAAACAATACAGAATATAAAGATACATATTAGGAAAGTAAATAAATAATTCCAAATCTAACTTTTACAAGTCTAATTTCTCGGGAACTTTTAACTCTCTACCTGATCTCGTCGCCAGTTGATTCTTTTGCAATTGTCAGCGCCAACTAATACAATATCTCCATCCGCGAGTTTACGCGTATCTCTACATTTTGATCTTTGTACGAGAAGTCTGATATTCGTTTCTAAGGGATATATTCTGGTACCCCCGGTTGGGTTGGGAGTTGGATTGGGTTCCGCACATTAACAACGGAACCCAATCCAACTCCCAACCCAACCGGGGTACCAGAATAGACCCTTATATCTGTTCCGTAAGTCCTTTTGTAAATTTTTCCGGTATTTTATTCTTCGATTTAGACTTTTATGGTCCATAGCATCAATATTCGGTGTACTCCATTCTTTGATATCTTGTAGGAATTACGACGGAGATATTGGCACTAGATGTTCGCTTTCAGACAGTAAGGGTGTCGGGAATTTATCAACATTTCACAGTCACACAGGAATGTTACCATTTCATCATAAAGCAGCTGTGCTTGACCTAAGATAGACCTTCATTATTCGAATTAGTCTCTCCCACCAACCTCCCCACCATGCAGCTGTTGGCGGGTTAAATTTCCATTCGATGGCGTTGATAGCACCATGTCTTATAATTTTATTCCAATCCAAGCCATGTAGTAGATTGGCAGCACCAACGAAATTGGTGCCGTTTTCGCAATAAATAGTTGAGCATCTTCCGCGTCTTGCGACAAATCTACGAAAACCCATCAAAAATGCTTCAGTATATAAACTAGGGATAAGTTCAAGATGCACAGCTCGGTAAACAGCGCAGGTGAAAAGTAGCACCCTAGCTTTCTGATTGCCTCTGAGGAATAACGGTCCGGCTGCAGCTACTCCTGTGATTTGGAAAACAGCATCATTTCGAACACGACTTTCAGGTAATGGACCAGAATCAACTTTTAGCCTCTTTGAAGAGAATCGTTTGCAAATTACGCACTTTGATACGACCTTGCGTATTGTTTTTCTTCCATTCAAAATCCAAAATTTTTCCCTTAAGATATTTCGCAAAATTTGAAGACCACAATGTAAATTCTTTTCATGATAATGTTCTATGAGCTTCAGTATGACTTCATGATTTGAGAGTAGAAGCATTGGCTTTCGGAAGTCTTCTTTGTCTCTTCTATTAATGATTTGTGTCTTTAGACGTAAGATTTTATCCTCATCTACAAAAACAGCCAAGCATTTAAATTTTTTGTCGTCTTCTCTTTCGAAAGATTCCTGTTGAATCATCATTACTAATTTTAACTCGGCTTTTTGAAATTCAGAAGAAGTGAGTTCTCCTCGCGATTTTTTTTGTGTGTGCAGAGACAATTATTTTTAAATAGTAACATCCAACCTACTAAAAGTAATATTTGTTGGTACTTGGAGAAGAACGAATAGATTCTATTGCACTTGATAATATTTTCAGTGTTAGCCAACGATTTTGTAGATTTTAACTTTTCCTTTTATATCTCGTCTTCGTTAATGTCTTCACTCAAGATATTCCCATGATGTCAAAAGGCGGGTGGTTCTGCTAACCATTGTGGTCCCTCCCACCATCTAAGTGACATAAATTGTGTTTCTGTACAGCCTCTAGATAGCAGGTCTGCGGGATTTAGTTCACCAACTACAGGATTCCATGCTAAAGGAGAAGTCAGTTTTCTTATCTCTTGTACTCTATTTCGGACAAATATTGGCCAATTTTCCTCTCTAGATATCCATGTGAGTGCAGTAGTCGAATCGCTCCAGTAGTAGCACTTTACTTCCTTCCAATTTAATGCTTCAAGAACTCAATTTGTTATTCTTGCTCGTATCAAGGCAGCTAAAAGTTCCATAGTGGTATTGTACAACCTTTTAAGAGAGCTATTCAAGATTTAGCAACAAAAAGGGACATTCTAACGGAACCTTCTTCTCATCTCAAAAATACCACAGCAGCATAAGCCTCTTTGCTTGCGTCACAAAAAGTATGAATTGTGCAGTGCTTCAAATTTTCTGCTGCAACATTTATCCACCTGGAAATGTGAATTTCTTTGAGGATCTTTAGATGACTAGGTCAAGAGGTCCCAGAGTTCGCAAATAAGATTCTAGTTTATTGTAAAGGAATATTGGCGCTCGAGAAATTACTAATTTCAATAACTCCCCCACATAAATTTCCACCAAAAGGTCTTCTCTTCCGAAACGAGCCTTTAAACTGCTAGCAGCTTTCTCAAAATTTTCTCCTGTTGGTGAGAAACTTTCCACTACTTATCTTGCTCTTGAACCGTCGACAGTGGACTGCACCAAATATTGGAATTTGTTGTCAGGAGCAATATCATCATCTTCGTCAATATGCTCAAATGGCTTCAAAAAGTTAACTAGTCTTTTAAATCATCGCCAAACTGTCGGAATTGTAGCTTAGGAAGAGTGGACTTTTTCTTATCATTGCTAGTTTCGGGAATTTGTTGATAAATCACACCTTGGTTTTGATTTTGTGTTTGCATTCTCGCCAATTCCGATTCACTATTTATTTTCTAACTCAAATTCTTGCTGTTGTTTCAGCTTTTTCTTTTCCAATTCTTATTCTTGTTTCAGCTTTATCTTTTCCAATTCAAATTCTTATTTCAGCTTTATCTTTTCCAATTCAAATTCTTGTTTTTATTCATTTTTTTAAGCTGTTTTTCTTTACTCAGTTTTTAAAGCTCAAGCTCTTTTTCTTCTTGTAATTTTCTGTCTGTTACAGCATTCTTCAAAATTCCTTTAACAAAATTTGGATCACCTATGTACTCATGGCTGTTTAACATAATCTCTTTCAGTTCGCAGATTTTTGCCGCTGGTGGCACATTTTCGCCAATTTCTTTGGCCACAAAAATGAAATCTTCTTTTTTGCAGGACTTCACTGATAAAAACATATTGAAAATGCAGGATTATTCAAAAAGTCCTGTCGTTGCGGACGCCAAATCTGAGTTAAACAACAACCTACACCATAATCAGATGCATCAAAATGTACCTGGTATGGCAATTGGCATCAGGGGTAGCAAGGCTAGTTTTTTCACAAAGTAATTTCTTTAGTCTTTCAAAAGAATTTTGTTCTGCTTCACCCCAGGAAACCTCATATGGCTTATTTTTCTTGGTCAACTCCGTGAGTGGAGTAGATTTTTCCGCATAATTTTGTATGTATGTACGAACGTTTTTGATGGCAGGTCTGGCTAACTTCCGGATTGCTAGAATTTGTCTTCATCAGGACCATGTTTACCTCCTCCTATTACATGACCTAAATATTTTATTCTCTCGGCTGCGAACGTACATTTATCTAGCCTTACAGAGAATCCTAGTTTGTCTAATTCGGTTAGAATTAATTTAAAATGAACTAAATGTTCTTCAAAAGATTTCGAAAAGATAACGACATCATCCATGTATGCCTGGGCATACTCAGACTGTGATTTTAGGGCACGATTCATTTCTCGTTGAAAGGTACCAGACGCCCCTGCAAGACCAAAAGGCATATTCTTCCATTGGTACACAGCATTATGAGTAGTAAACGCCTTTAGCGGTTTACTCTCCTCACCCATTCTTATTTGCCAATAACCCTTTAAAAAAACTAAGCTAGTTAACCAATGTGCTGATCCTGCGATGAATACTAACTCCTGGATATCCTTCATGGGGAGAACAGGTATTTTAGTTACTGCATTTGAAACTCTAAAATCGATACACATTTTTACAGAAGAATCTTTTGTTAGTTACGCAAACTATCGGGTGAGAAATTTCGGACTCCGATGGCTCTATTAAATCTAGGTCTAACAACTTTTGAACATGACTTTTATATATGCAATGGGAACACTATAACATTGGGTTTTTTCCCCCACTGCATTAGGTAAGAGTTCAATTTTATGTGTGCCAACCATAGCTGGTTGCACGGGTTTAGTAAAGATGCGTTTAAATTTCACGATTAAATTGTCAAGGGTTTTTAACTGAGAGCTATTTAGATGTTCAACTTTAAGGTTATCGAGAATATCGAAGAATTTAGATTCTTTGGTAGCGGTTAGTAGAGTTTCAACATGACCGAACTCTTTTTCTTCTTCAAAAATGACATTTACAGAATTAGAACTAGCTATGCAGTGTCTTAGATTATTTTGATGAATATGTTTGGTCGAAGCATCCGGCATTTTAACTAAAAAAGAATGGGGATTACGTTTCTCAACAATAGTTGCAGGACCTTGCCATCTGGCAAACAATTTATTAGTTGAATCGGGTATTAGTACTATCACCTGATCTCCAACGTTGAACATTTTGTTAGACGATCTCAAATTATGATCGTAAGCTGTTTTTTCCTGTTGTACTGCTGAAACAAGCTTGGCTTACTCTGAATCCTTCTCAAGTTTTGATTTTAAATATTCCAAATATTTGGAAACGGAAGTAGTATTTAACTGTAAATTATTATGTTTCCCAGACCAAAGTGTGCAAAATTTGGTTGAAATCAGTCCAGTGGTTTAGCAGGAGATGTGGAACATACATACCCACAATGACTTTTATTTATATTAAGATTAACCCTTGCAGATTTGCATTGACGGAATTTTGTTTTATGGATGGAAATACAATTGTAAAAAACGAGAATGATAAATATCTGTCTAATAGATATATTTCTTTCATAGAATTAAAAATGAAAGCTATATTTATTTTCAAACTAGCAGATTAACCGACGTTGCCCGGTCATTTTCTTATCAGAACCTCGAACTTATGTCGAAGTATTTGTTTTTCCGCTAGAAAATCGAAAATGTGTCGTGATGCGATTATCTTCAAATACATGACTACAAATATGCTTAGAAAAAACGATTTTATATAAAGTCATCCCGAAGGCAACACAGTATGTGATTTAGTTTCCGTAAGAATACTGAACTTATTTTCATCTTATTACACTCACAAAAAAATTATTTTAAAATATTAAATGTCATATAACTTGAAAATCTGAAAAATCACGATATTTTTCATTCAGAAAAGTATTGTAAAAATATACTACTACCCAGAAATACGTAAATAAAAATTCTCAAATGCATAATGCTTACAGATATATTTTAATATAAAATTCAGTATCTAAACAATGAAAACAATTTCATTAATGTGCTCCTAATTTTTTTAAACTTGTAAATAATGCAAAAACTATATATTTAATTGCAAAATAATAGATATTTTATTATATTGTGTCCTTTTCATTACATTTTTAAATCTAAAGTTATGAGCTTTCGAATTTTTTCGAATCTATGCATATTATTCATTTCATGAATCGGTTAATTGTACCCTATTCTAGGAGCATAAAATGAAACATAGACATTTTGATAGTAAGAAACATCTCAGTTCCCTTAAAATAAAGATTAATATAACTTTAGAGCGTATAGTAAATCAGAAAATCCATACCTATCTTCCTTTTGTCAGTCTCCTCATCAATCGTATTTAAATTTTAACAATTCAGCTTATAAATTAATAAGACAGTCGGCCATATATTCATCTTCATAAAATTTTTATTTCATTCAACTTTTTTTCTGCGCTTAATAATATTTTAACAACTATCATTTTGTTGCCAGTCTGCGTAAAATAAATTTCAAATAAACAAAAATAATACAGTGAAACCTGTGTATAACAATACTGTTTGTAACAATAAATCTACCTTTAGCGATATTTTCTTGGCCCAATCTGTTTCTAAATTTCATCAAAATCGCCCAAGCCGCCGAAATCGCCAAGCGAGTCAATCGGCCTATTTGTTACATGCATTTTGGAGACTTCCCCCCGCCCTACCCTAAGAAATTGTGTTAGGCCTTATTTACCCCTCCTATACTTCAAGTGGGTTAATGAGGAACATGTGTACCAAATTTCATAGAAATCCCTTTAGCCGTTCGGAAGTGATGCTGAAACAAACATACATACATTGAGTTTTATACATATAGATAATTTATGCTGCTTCAACTTAATTTATATTAATTTCGTGACAATTTTATTAGAAAATACGATAGCTGGCCAGCGGATCTCTCAAATTCGTTAACTTCTTGGAGTGACAAGATCATCTCCCGTCTGCCGATAGTAAGCGCAGGATTCTCAACCAAATGCGTATTCGACAAGACAATGATTCGACATGCGCAATAATGAATGGTCGTTCATTCCGGACAGCCAAGTGACCGTAGATATGCAAAGATGGTATGTGAACCGATGTCTCCTTCGCACACCGGTTCATTTGAATCAATCGAATTTTTTGTGGATATATTGTTTTGAAAGCAGTCCAATCCGGATTAATAAAAAAGATGAATGGATGAATATGGATAAATGTATCTGTTTTTATATTAATATTCCTTTAAGTATACATCCTCTTTATACAAATAATATAGTTTAATTAACACTTCGGTTTTATTATAAAAATATGAAATAAATTATACGAAAATAAAATAAATGAAGTAGTAGGTAAAATGAAAAAATAATTATTCATGCATTATGCTGTTTTTTTTAATAGTTACAATTATCTCCCACCCAGCAAAAAATAAGAATTGTCTAGAAATATTAAAACCTTTTAAACACAAAATTATAAAGAACATATTGAAAAGAATGTCTCCAGTTACATACTATAATGCCTAAAAGTTAGTTAGTTAGTTAGTTATATTAACGTCCCGTTTTGAATCAACACGAGGGCTATTTTGGGACGGACCTCGTAATTTTGAACCACGGTCAGATGACGAGGACGACACCTGAGCTGGCACCCCCTCTCCAAACTTCCACGCCACACCAACGGGAGGACGTTTGGCCTCTACGTATGATTTAACGTGCAACAGGCCCCATACACGGCGGATCTTCAGTGGAATCGGGTCTCGGGCCTGGAACCCTCCCGCCCCAAAGCCGAGACCTTACCACTAGGCCACCGCGGCCATCTATAATGCCTAAAAATAAGAGACTTAATGAAAATTAAATTTTAAATTTCGATTCTTTCGACACGAAGGTTTAAAAAAGAAGGGGGACAAACCATTGTTCGTTACTTTCTAACTCTTATTTGTTTACCGAAGAATACAACTTTTTTCTTTTGTTTCGATGGGAATCATAATGAGTAATTTGTTTCAAATTTTTAACGATGCTGAAAATTCGAACTAGTATTCTAACTTAAAGAAAGAGCTAACGATTTCTTTGAGTATTAACTAAAAATATTGAAAAAGAAAATAATAACTAATAAGATAATGAAAAAAATTTGGACAGTCGAAGCATCATAATCACTTCCAACTAATGATCATATCAAAATTACCCAGTTCTGGCAAGAAGCGTTCGCTATACTTGAATGGTCGAAACGCCGCAGATACTAATACAGTTACTGTGATCTGCGCAAAATAGTCTCCATTACGAGCAACCTATGCACAGACCCCCTCACGAGGAGGTAAGTCAACATTAGTCCCCTCCACCCAAGCATGCGTGACCACCCACGAGGGTGGCCTAATCAGTTGAAAAACAAGGAGGTACACTTTGATATTAGCCAAAAGGCCCAGAATCGATGACACAAGGAGGTACAACTAGTCATCGGAAATGAGACAATTAATCTGCCTCACAACCAATTGTGTACCCCGCCAGGGGAAGAGAGAACTTTTTTAATGAGTCAAAACAACTTTTCATCCCCGCGCCTTATCAGTTTGAAGAATCCCATCCCCGAGGGGGGGGGGGAGGCACTTTCAACGGATACGAAAATTTAACCAAAAAATGCACTTTCATGCTAAAAGAGGACAAAATAGTATTTGCCATTATTCTACAAATGCATAAACACATCACTTACAGAATATGAAACCACAGAAGTTCATAAAAAAATAATAGCGCCATTTTTTCTTTTTATTTTATTATCTCTTTTAAACCGAGATATCGTAGGTAGGATAAGGCAAAAATTGAAAATATGAGAAGTAAATTGAACTAATCCCAGTATATGATCACCGATATCTCCACTTGAAAACGGTTCGGTTTAATATTTTTTTGCACCTGTAGCCTATTATAATTTTTTTAAAAAATAGGCATCGAATGTATGAAATGCAAATTAAACTTTTCCAAATGTAAGTTGATTTTAGCAGGGTGTCGGTATTTTAAATTCTAATTTATAACTTTACGGTGCTCACCCAATATGACTATAACGAGGATAATTATAAAGTAAGAATTTTAATGAGGATAGATGTTCTCCATTAAAGTGCATAATTTAAAAAAAAGTTATTTTAAAGTTATATTTTATAAGCATTTTTATACAGGGTTATTCAAAATAATTACATCCATCATAAATGGCTATAACTATCTCGCAAACCACGATAGGAAAACAAAATTAGAACACCATACAAAAAGAAGCTTAAATCTTTTTTTGGGTACTTAATAACTGCTTACCCCACCCATCCATTTTTACTCTCTTGTGAAAGTAGGGTAGATTTTGATGACTCACCACATCACGTTTCAGGCCTCACTGAGTCCGAAAAAAACATTTCGGAAGTAAGTCTGTCTATCAGCCGATCTATGAACGCAGCAACCCAAAACCGCAATCAGCTATAGGCATGAAATTTCATATGTAACCTTTACATCAAAATTACAATGCAACAAAATTACAATTATAAATGCTTTACTGCATACATCACAAGAATAATTTTTTTTCTTTCGTATGAGTACGGCAATGAGCATTTAAATGACGTTTCTGAGAAAATGCTTTAATTACTACATACCTCACAAGAATGAGGCGTTTCATTTGTATGCGTACGATATTGCATTTCTGAGAAAATGCCTTACCACAGATATTACAAACGAAAGATTTTTCATTTGTATGAGTATGATAGTGATAATTTAAATGGCCTTTCTGAGAAAAGTCTTTACTGCATATATCACAGGAATAATGTTTTTCATTTGTATGAATAATATAATGTCGAAACAAGTTGTTTTTATCGTTAAATCCTCTTCCGCACACGTCGCATTCAAAAAGCTTTTGATTTGTATGAATACGGTAATGTCGAATCAAATTACCTTTAGCTGAAAATGCTATACTACACACATCGCAAAAGAAAGTTTTCTCAGTAGAGCGAGTATGATTTTCGATATTTCTATCACTATTGAGAGCATTAGCGTCACTTTCCAATGCTTTAGGACACATTTCAGCCACAAATAGCTTTTGTATTAAAATAAAGTTAAATTACATTGCTTTGTCAGTTTTTTCCCCCCTTGTTTGAATATGTTGACTTTTTCGATTTCTGTTTTGCACTAAATGAAAAGTATTCATAAAAAAAAAAAATATGTTTTTCGAGTGGTGATAGATCCACTAATAATCTACGATTTTAAGCCAATCATTAAACAAACTGCATGATAACCTTCTGCATGATAACATGATAATCTTATCAAGAGATATGTTATTCATTTATGTGTTGCTCTAATGAGCTTAAATGTGCATTTATTAATTATCTAACTAACGTTTAATTATTTTCATTTAAATTGAAATTATGAACGACAAAAATTACCTTCATCCAACCTCATATTTTTAGACAATAACTCAGCCTAACACTTTTTAAATAGCCGAATGTAAGGATTTAAATTATTCATAAACTTCATTAGATCCAAAACAGTCTTTACATTTTCATTCTATTTATGCATCAAAATTTAGTTCAAACGCCAATACATTTTCCAGTAGATTATTATTGTATAAGAATCAGGCACGACGAGAGGGGAGGAGGACAAAATTCCCGGGGCCTGGACCAGCGGGTGGTCCTCCGTCCGGGGATAAGGAAAAAATCTATTTGTTTTATTTTCATCCATGACAAACGGCACGAGTTGAACTATATTTTTAAATTTATTTTTTTTGACTATAAAACTCACACAATCTCATCATTATTAATCGAAATCACAGTAAGGGGCTAAAAGTCAGATTTTTGCAACAATACATGACATGACCTGAAAACCGGAAGAGAAATATCCATCTGCTGATTAGTCACCACAGTCACGATTCGTAAAAGGGCCCCACATGCCAATATTTTGTATGGGTACCCGGCTCGGCGACCCTTATAAGAATTCGTTTTCTTGGACTTTTGCAGCAATGAAATACGAAAAACCACATTAGTTGCACAAGTTTAAACTTGGTGGACTAGTGGCGGATTTCCGCACATACGTTAGAGGCGGCCGCCTCGTGCTTCTAGGAGGGTCTCAAAATCTATGCGAGAAACATCACAGAACTAAGCCGAAGGCGAATGTTTATAGTATAATCCTCTCCTCTCTGAAAAGTTTCTCCCTCTTTCCTTTAAAAAAATTAAAAAGTGAATGAAAACAGCCAAACGTAACTTTGGAGGGAATTAAGTCCTAGTGTGACTAATGTGTATCATTATTGATAAATTAACCTGCTAGTCACACAGGAATGTGCTCTATAGAAAATTCTGACATTCCTTTGATGATACGCCCATTGTACCCAAGACGTGATGATCTGTAAATTCATTTCACAGGTGTAGAACTGTGTAGGGCAAAATAGGTAACTAGCTGCTTAGGGGCCCCGCAACTTTTGGGGTCAGACGCATTGTAATACTTTTTTTTCTTGCATTATTATCAAGGTAATTTAATTTAGTGGTTTCATTTAATTTTAAGAACCGAGCACTCGAATTGAATTTAAATTAAAATCAAGTATCGTTTAAATTTGAGGACATCATTCTTGGGATTTTTTTTCAAGTTTTTAAATTCGCTTGCAGATTCAATGTGGTCTAGTTTGTTTCGCAGTTAGCTGTCTGACTCAACAGTCCTGGCAAACTTTGTATTGCAGTATTTAGATTGATAAAAAAAAGTTGTCATTTCTTTTTTTTTTTTTTTACTAATTTTTAAAAAATTACTTACTAAATTAAGATTTTGCATTTTTTTATTTGCAAGATACTAACACAAACTCTCCTGAATGTTATCCACATTTAACTATTTTATTATTTCAGTTTGTCTTAATATTTGTAACTTCAAAACAGCTTGCATAGAGATTAAATCGATTCTAACATTAATATTAAATTTTATGAAAGTTGAATATCTTGAATACCCATGTATACTTAAAAATTAAATACATTACTTAGATTGTAGTTCGTCGATAACTATTTAAAGATTCAAATAAAAAAAATATCATTTGTAGAAAAACCCTCATCATTTGGCTTCCCTTAGAGTGCAACTAAAATTCATATCGATGCGATGCAGATATCTTCCTGAATCTTAACGTAATTTTTATATAAGCTGCCCTATATATCTGGCTTTAAAGTTATGAAAGAAAAATTAGGCTACATTTCACACATGCGCAGTAAAAAATTATTTACTACAAATACTCATATTTCCTCTAATATCTATATATATAAAACACTAATATACGTGGCACAGAAAAGAGGTTAATTTCTCTTTTGCCAATGGCAACGATTCGTTTTGTTTACAAAACAAAAGCAGTAGCCTCCGCCATGTTAGGCATAACTTCATAGTCAAAGCCTGTTACTATATTTGTTCTGGTGTAAAATAACTTTTTCTTAAAAAAAATGAGTTTAAGATATAGAATTTACAATATTTATTACAATATAATGAAACTTTGTATGAAATTATTCAAAAGAGATCAGTTAGAAATGAAGCAGATGGGCTTAGGCGAGCCAGAGAACGTTTAGATTAATATCTAAATAGTTTCAGTCAGCGAAGAAAAAATCGTGCCAATTCACAAATTGAGGTGAATATTGAATTGAATAACGAATATAAGCATAGACCTAGAATTAAAAGCATAAGCAAGTTATTTTACGTTATACATTTGTATAACCAATAGAGTTTTTTTCTTTGGTGGTGGTGGGGGGGGGGCGCCTCATATTGTCAAAATATGCCACTGTCATGGAAATAACTAAATTAATATTAATAATATTATGGCCAAACCAGCTGGTCGCGAAGGTTTGTAGTTGTTTAGCAAAACTAGTTTTTAGTACATTATTTTGCATTTCAATTTTATTCATATAAATGCTTCATAATAATTGTGAGCAAAAAATTTGAGGAAAACCTATCAAATAAGTTGGATTTCTAAACATACTAACTAATTAAAACTCTTTCACTTTTATTACATTTACTGTTTATCCATCTAAGTATGTCATCAGACATTCACAGTGGAAACACAGTTTATAATTAATAAAAAAATAACTATTTCATTAATTGTCACGAAACCTGCCTTATGCTTCATAGTATTTGTGAGCAAAATTTGAAGAAAATCCAGAAAGAATTATATGTAACCTAAAAATGGGGTAAAGGCCAGCGTTACCCACAGTATCGTAACAGCAGATAACTGAATGAGAATTATTGATTCTCTAAAAAGCGATTTAATTTGGCAAGAACTCATGATCCTTATATACAAAAGACAGAACGCCGCCCTATGTCCCCGTGCCTGACGATATACAAAAGACAGAAACGCTCTTAGCAGGGTTAAACAAACTGTTAAAAACATACATTTTAACTAACTTCTAACAATTAAATTTTACTATATGTGAACACAGATGGAAAAAAAAAGGAGAGCATGTCTTTACATACAAAGGATTCTGTATATTTTTCTAATTAAACAGGCGAAATCAAGTGGAAGGGTTCCTGTAGCCTCGTATTAGATTCTCTAGACATGGTTCCACAAAATATTAACTGTATATGAGGGTTCCAGTTCATGTTAAATCTGTCGTGAGACAAAATCCTCGCGTTGATGTGTGACTAGTCAGGAGAGCAGACGAGAATTTCTATTTTTGCAGATGACCAATACTACTTACTTCGTAACTTGTTATTCAATTTCATCAAGAATGTTTTTTATGAAAAATTTCTGTAAGTAAAACCTACCACAATGAGTATCATAAATAATAATAAAAAGTTTTTCTTTTAACCTATATCATTTTACTTGCCCACTACAACCTATAATAAGACTATTTTACTTCTTGTTTTTCGATTACACCAAATGTTTTGATATGTAATGTATTCCAACAATAACAATGGTATAATTACTTAATAATTAATAGTATAATAATTTTATAGCTGTTAACAATGGTAAAATCTGCAAGTTCAACTTCACTTTATTTTAATAATTAATTCAGTTCTGAACCAATGTTTGTTTGAACAATTTCTAAACACTATTTAGCAATGTTTACAATTTATTATTTTTTTTCCATCTTCCGAATTTCGCCCCTGATAAATGCATTACATGAAAGTATCTTAATGACTCTTTGAAGATTATTTTACTGTTATAGTTTCTAGGTCTACAAAGGTGTTTACTGTAAAATAATTTTAAAATATCTTATCTTGTTTTCGAGAATTTTTAAATTAAACTGAAAGACTTTCAAGCTAGTTATACACTCTGAAGAATACTTTGAACAACAATTTTCCAGCAATTTAATCTTAATGCTATATTTACCAGTTTGTTTCTTCAAGCTCATTCCAATAATGAACAAATAAGAACAGCAACAACCATACTTTCGTTGAGTGATTGGATCTGAGAACTCAACCATATAAATTGTTTATATTTTTATAACATTTTTTCTGTAATATACTGAATTTAAATAAACTTAATAAGTTTTCTAATGTTATATTCGACAAGAAGCATCAACAGCCCTGATGTTGAACAAAGGTTGCATTTGTAAACCAACAATGGTAATAACATATTATCTAACAATGTACTTAATGTAATTTAATTGAGAGGCTCTTTTCAAATCAAACATTTATAAAAAAATTAAACTCTGATGTTCAATATACATGATTTAAAAATATTTTATTTTGGTACATGAACCTTAAGGACACATAGACTTTGAACTTTCTAATCAATAGTAACTCTTGTCTTAAAGTCTAATATTACAATGGGTTAATAAATCTTCTTTCCAGATATTAATTTTAGTAAATCTAGTCACAAAGACTCAAATATCAATTCTATTAAACCTATCCTACGAGCATACATAATTTCAATACAAGTCATTTATGTACGATTTTGTTTTTTTATTCTACGTACTCATATTTCGTTCACTATTTTGTATCTTATTTACTTATATTCTGTGTTTTATTTTAATAGTATCAACAAGACTATGTTAGTGATTCCAAAAGGTAACACAATGTTGCAGAGAGGGTGCAACTATCAAACTTCTTTGTATATCAACAAGACAATAACATCATTAACTTTTGAAAGTCTCATTGCTGTTGCGAGGATGCAACTGTGTAATAACACATTTTTTTAAAAAAGTTTTTTATCAGTAAAGATTCTACGCACACTCATCCAAACCACTAACCGGAGATTTTTAATCTCTGGTGTCGGAGGTGTGCTATAGTGTAAAGTAAAGTCAGGCAAACAGGAGCAAAATCAGGCGTCATCCTTGTCATCTGATTTTCTTTCGACATTACGACGTCTAAAAACCATTAGTATACCTTCAAAATTCATACTATTATCCAATAAATTAATTGATCTTTGTATCATCTTAAGCCTTTTACTCATACTAAACATAAAAGAATCAACACATATTCATATGCGGAGTGAAAAACAACCATTGATTCAGAGCTTTAACCTGAAGTTAAAACAAAATCACACATCTCTATTACTAATAAAAGCGAATGTGTGTATGTGTTGGCGCTCTACAGGACAGAATGTCAGAAACAGAGCTACCAAATTTGGCACAGATACACTTTGGAGGGTAGAAATATGAACCTGGGACAGATCCTTTCTTCTTTGAAATTTTAATGAATTAAAAATTAAGCAAAATTTTGGCATTTTTCGGCCATAACTTCCAAAAAAAAAAAAAAAACAGCGCGAAAATTATTTAAAAGCATATGAAAATCCAAAAAATTATCTTTTCTATACCAATTTAGTTGGCATAACAATTCTTTCCCTAATTTTTAGGCATAATTTACAACAATACATTTCATCACTGCAGTGAAATTCAAACCATTTTCATTGCTTAAACAAATATTTAATTTTGTGTTTCTCTTCCATTGTTGAAAGCGAGTGATATCCTAATGGATTTTACTTTTTTTGTTTCATCAATTTTGCTGTGAAATTTGTAATCAAAGTCCTGTAAGAGAGTAAATATATAGGGAAATATATCTAGTAAGCTGCGTGATCATGGTTGCTATGCTTCAATTCTTTTTATTAGCATGTTTTCATCCAGTTAACATGCTGTTAGACATAAAATGTATTGCACCACTTGTTCACAACTTTTCTACTTAGTACTACTAATTCACTACTTTTTTTTATTTTATTTGGTTTATACTAGTCACAGTTTCGAGTCTTCAATTTAATCTTTCAAAAATTATAGTTTATTTGGTTCAGTAATTTTAATTGGAAATTATTTCGTTGGATAACATCAATTAAAATAATTAACAAAAATACAATACTCTATTAATCAACATGCAGATTTTAAATATTTAATTGAATAATTAGTACTACAATGACATATGAATGGGTTAGTCACCAAAGGCAGATAGATAGTAGCAAGAATGTGGAGAGTATGTTTCCCATTAATTAGGGCTAATCTCTACTACTAACAAAGGAGAATGTGTGTTCATCTGTGTGTATGTCAGTGCTCTACAGCAGTGGTTCCCAAACTTTTTGTATTTGCGTAGCCCTTTATTAGTCTTTCACTTTCGCATATCCCCTACTGTCATATCCGCAAACCCCCAACACATCTCTCTATGCAAAGAAGTCTTTTATCAATAAAGTCAAGAGCTTAGGTAAGCTTAAGAATCAAATGGCTCGAATTCATAACATTTGATGGACTTATTTTCAACTTTACATTTCATTCCATTTTTACAATTAGCATTAGTTCAATGACAAAACAGATGAAACCAGTATTGTAATAATTTTGCATTATGATGAAAGCTAACTGTTTACTGAATTACTAGATATTCTACTTCTTTCTTTTTTTTTAAATTTCTGAATTGATGCAAGATTTTACTGCCTGCAATATTTTCCCTTTGTGTATGAAAAACATGAAATTGAGACTTCTGAGAAAACGAAATTCTCATATATTCTAATGTTTTGTATTTTTCGCCATTACAAGGATCACTTTCTTGTACCCCTAACTGGTCTCCCGTATACCCCAGGGGTATCATAGGTTGGAAACCTCTGCTCTACAGGACAGACTGCTGGACCTAGAGCTACAAATTTGGAACAAGCATTCTTTGGAGTGTGGGAATGTGCATCTCTGAGCCATTTTTTTTTTTTTAATTTTTAAGTTGCTGTACTATTTTTTCTCTCATTTTAATTAAGAGATTCAATTGAAATTATTTTCACAGTGAACAAGCTGATCACTGAAAGCGTCTAGTAGAAAATATTTCCAATAATTTTTGTATAATGCAAAGATAATTTACTTAGATAAATAAAATATATTCTTAATATAATAGAAACATGAATAATTTACAGAAGCCAGAAAATAACACTAAGTAACTGTTGGAATAATGAACTTCATTGAAATTCTTACATTTTCGCTTGCAAGTGAAATCAAAAGAATCTTCATTATGTAAAAATTAAATTTCATTGAAACAAGACAATCGTCTTCAAATTCATGCAAGTAAAAATCAAGTATCATCTGTAATACTTCAACGAAGATAGCTATACTTCGAGAGGAAAGTTTCAGCATAGCGTGGTAAAGCATAAAAAAAACTTTACTTTTGTTATAAATATCACAATAATATATTTATTCATAATGCTTAAATAAATAAATAGATCTAACAGCACAAATCTTTGCACATAACAGTGACAAAATAAAAGTTTTAAAAATCAATTTCATTATAATCTGACAAAAGCTAATTATACTAAATTGACAAATTCAAATAGGAGAATATTAACTAATATTATTTTTAGCAATATGAATAGCAGCTCATGAAATACTACAGAGTGTCATTTGTTTACTGCTAAGTTCTAGATAAATATTTTTCTTCATTTACAACAGATAGGAGGTATTTCATCAGCATGAATAGGATGATGCACAGTGAAATGTCATTTGTGAGATAATCATTTAAAAAATGTATCATGCAAATAAACTTTTTCCATTCGAATGAGTACTATAATATGTTTTCAGATTAAATTTTTTAGAAAATGTCTAACCACACATATGAAAGATTTTTTAGTCTGAATGATAGTCACAATGTTGTCAGTGATAACACTGCATTTCAACATTATTTAAAAGTTGAAGAAATACACAGCGTTTTCAACAAGAAGAAGTGGTTGATGAAATATTACAAAACATGATTTTTGCACAGATACTTTCCTACAAGTTTTTACATACATAAAAATACAATGAGTGATGCATAAGTAAAAATACAATAATAAATATCAAGGAGAAAGGATTGTTAATTTGCATGAATATAATAATGTTTATTCAGAGTATGTTTTCTAGAAAAGGACTTGTTACACTTATCACAATTAAAACGTTTTACATTCATATGTCTTGCATAGTGTTCAATTAAACTGGATTTTCGAGAAAACCTTTTATCGCACAAATCACAAGAAAACAGTTTTTGTTTCGTATGAGTGAGAAAATGTATTTTTAAATTACCGCTTTGAGAAAATTCTTTATTGCATACATCACAAGAATAGGGTTTTTCGTTTGTATGAGTAAGAAAATGTTTATTTAAAGAATCTTTCCGAGAAAATTCTTTATTACATGTATCACAAGAATAAGGTTTTTCATTTGTGTGATAACGAAGATGTGCTTTTAAATTCTGTTTGTGAGAAAACTCCTTACCGCATATATCACAAGAATAGGGTTTTGCATGTGTACGACAATGTGCAATTAAGTAACTTTTCTGTGAAAATTCTTTACTACACTTATCACAAGAATAGGGTTTTTCTTTTATGTGAGTTAGAATATGTTTATTTAAAGTATCTTTATGAGCAAATTCTTTGTTGCATACATCACAACAATAAAGTTTTTCGTTTGTGTGTGTACGGTAATGTCTCTTTAAAAGATATGCCTGAGAAAAGTCTTTACTACATACATCACAAGAATAAGGTTTTTCATTTGTATGAGAGCGATAATGAGAATTTAAATAACTCTTGTCAGAAAATCCTTTGCTGCATATATGACAAGAAAAAGGTTTATCACTTGAATGAGAATTATAATGTCGGATCAAATACCTTTTCTCATGAAATGCTTTTCCGCATACATCACATGAAAAAGCCTTTTCAACTGTATGAGAACGGTGATGTTGAATCAATCTACTTTTATCATGAAATGCTTTATCGCATACATTACACACAAAAGGTTTTTCATTTGAATGAGTGAGATAATGTCTCATACAATGACTTTTGCGAGAAAATTTCTTTCCACAAACATCACACATGAAAACTTTGTCATTTATGAGAGTTTGGTTAATTTTATCATTCGTCCACACATTTAGGCTAGAATCATTTGCTTTAACACAACTTTCATTAACCAAATTTGACTCATTCATATTGATAGAAATATCCATTGTGTAATTTTAAATTGATTTTTGCCCTCAAAAATGAACTAAAATTGTAGCATTAATACTTTTTCACTAAAAACTGCTTTTCATCTGCACAGAATGAGACTGAGTTCTGCTTTTTTTTCATAGAAGCAAAATGAATCTTTTAACTGGATCTGGTTCTCCATGAGAGCCAATTCATCTGAAAAGAAAACACATTTTCAGTATCACTTCTAACATTGACAGTTACAAGGCTGATTTTCTGCTTGTTCTTAAAAAAGGTATGTAACATGACCTTCAATTGCATGAATAGATAAAATATTTTAGAAACTGATTAATTTAATTCATAAAGACAGAAGCACAGTTAAATTTTTTTGCCCTAACAGAATTTGACTGAAAAAGTGAAACACACCAATAATATTTGTCTCCTGGATGTTCCTCAGGACTAGCACCCAGGGCATCGCCCACCCCTATTCCTGTCATTACGACAATGATTAATATTTTTTGTAGATAAATGGACAGCAATTCAAAAATTGAGAGAAATGAAGAATAAACAATGATAAATGATCTCTATAAAACCTATTGAGCATTTGTTAATAAAAATGCTTATTTTTTATAATTAAACTGAAAACAAAGAAGCGTCAATAGATTCCAGTTTCCTTTGAATTGTGAGTGCAGAAACAAATTATATACAGATAAAAACTTAAAATGCATAAACTGTTATAATGTCGGATAAAGTACAGTCAAATGCATTTGACTGCTAAGTTATTTATTTCTCCGATTTCTATATAATTTTTAAAATCTTAGGTACTTTTAATTACAGTCACTAAAATGCGTGGAAATATATTAAATATTCTCTGGATGAAGGGGCAACATAGGGTGACCTGGGGTAATTCTTGATTAAAAAAAATGCAAACATCCATTTTGTGATAGAACTGTTCAAGGTAGAATTTTAATTTTTGGTGAAAGTTTGATGACTTATGATATGAGTCCTATGCAACCTTCTTTTCTTTGAAAATTAAAATAGAATCTAAAATGTTTTAAATTTTCAGTGATCAGGAATTACCCCAATCCAGGGGTAATTCCTGATCACCTAGTTTTTTTTAGTGAAGAGACATTTTAAAAATGGTTATACAACAGTAAATAACAAATAATACATTAGATCAAATAAATAAACCAACAAAACATAGTTAAGCATCTGATAAGATGATTTTTTTGAAATAAAGTAACAAAATTTAACACTTTTAAGTTTTCCAAAAATTTACAAAATTTTTTAACATTTATATGCACTGTTTATTGCTGCATAATCAACAGTGAATGGGTCAGTTCCATTTAAGGATATAGAACCATAAAAAATATATTTGACGTTTATTTTTTCAATTCTGTCACGTTTGGGATTTTTTGAGAATAATGGGCTTTTTTGCCGTACATTAAGGTAAGTGCTCCAGTAGTGCGCCACGTACCAGTAGTGGACCACTTGAATTTTTAAGTTCAAAAACAAGAAATTCCACCATTCCAATGAAATAAGAGATCTGCCTCTGGTAGGCTGAAACCCTTATCAACTAACTACCAAAGGCACAGCTGTTATTTCCTGTTTAGTTAGGAGCTAGGAAGTTTGTTGCTGAAGTTGGTCTCTGAGAGAAGCATTTTTAGCTTATTCTTAGTGATTTTCTTAAGAGGTAACTCTTCATTCAACTATTTTTTAGCATACATTCTATTTGTTTTTAAAATGAAATGTTATTGGTATTATTTGATTATATAATGAATGTATTATAAACTATCCTTAAATTAAATAATATTGATAATTTATGGATAGTGAAGGGTGGCCCACTTTTGGATCAATGTTTTATTAAATGCTCCAGTAGTGGGCCTAGGGAGGCCAGTACTGGAGCACATGCTTTCTCTCAAATAGACTGTTTTGTGATGTTTAATGAAAAGGTTATATCTTGTAAAGTCTTTTTATTTAATTAGATTTGCTTTATTTTTATCAGAACCAGTAGTGGGCAACATGGCCCACTTCTGATACACTAATGGAACATTCTGACCAATTACTTAAATAATAAATATTTTATAGTACTGTTGAGGAAAAGACTGATATTCAAGAATTAGTTGGGCTCTGTAACGAGGCAGACAATAATAACTATTGCATTGCTAGACAATCGAAAAATGTTCTATCACCATTTAAAAGGGCTCTTTTCTGGCTGCGGAGGGAAGATGATAAAGGAAAAAAAAGATTTATTCAACATAAAATATCAAGACTTAATATCCGTAATGCCCCAAACAGAACTTAAAATGAAAGATCGATAATTAGCATATACCTTTAATAAAAAAATTGGCTGTTAGAGAAAAAATGTAAATCTCATGTGACTAGAATCTATAAATAAAAGATTTCACCTACATCAAGCCATTTTTATTGCATTTTTTATAGTGTATAATGTTAATATATTGTTATTATTACTATATATAATGATTTTATTCTTTTTTTCTTTGGCACAATTGACAAATCTGGGTGGCCCACTTTTGGTATGCCCACTACTGGTACATCAAAAGTTTGCTATGCCCACTTCTGGTGCATAAGAGTGATCTAAGTTTTTAATTTTTTAAAAATTATATTACAATTATTTTGATATTTCAGGTGATTATTATTTTAGATAAAAGTTTGAGCAACCATAAAAAAATACAGATTAGCAAAGCTTCTCAAAAGTTTAGATGATAATTGAGGAAATACCCTTAAGTGGCCCACTACTGGAGCATTTACCTTATGCCTATGCAAAATGAACTCATCCAATCTATCCCAGGCATATCATCTTTGAAGTCACAATATTTTTTCAAGTGCACAGCTAATTCATATGTGTACCTTCTTTATTTTTTAATTACAAAATCAGAAACAGTTAAATTTTAATTTCTTTCTATTCCCCATCTTGCCACACTCTTTAGGCAAGCAGCCAACTCATTCTCATGTTCTGCAGGAATATAGGAAACAGCTCCTGCATGTTTTATTACTGTGATGGATTCTTTAACTTCCTTAAATGAGAGTGCAAAGTTGAGAACAGAATTTCAACAGCTACAGCAGCAATCACACAGAAACTTTCATTTTCAATCTTTGAAACAGCTTCATTAATTTTGACTTCTAGAAACTTAATATCTTTTCAGGTTTATAGTTTCTCATCATATTTGTCAGGCTAATTTAATAAGCTTAAAAATTATCACTTAAAAAATTCTGCAAACATAGAATCAAGATACAAACAAGTTAAGACTAATTAGAACACTTTTTTTTTTTTTTTTGCTTACAGTTAGAAAAAGAAAAAAAATTGTGACTGCAATTAAAATATTTTTTATAGTGATTACAGTTAATAAATATGAACTGTCATTTAAAAGAACTAAAATTATATTTATTAGCTATTTCTGAAGATATTTATGACAAGAAATGACAATGATCAGGAATTACCCCTGTGATTAATAATTACTCCATCTATAGGGACAACATTTGATATAGTTCACTGTAATTAATATCAATATTTGCAGTAAATGTGAAGCAACTAATCAAAAGCTAACACTATTTTTAGACAAATAAATTAAAAAGAAAGTAACACAAAATATTTATTATTAAGAGAGTGAGGAGAACCTTTGTAAAAATGTGGATATTCAGGAACACATCTTTGAAATGGCAAGTATAGTAAACAGTTTAAAAGATGCTTAGTTTGATAAACTAAACAGCAAATTATAATTGAGTAAATGTAGTTAAACTTAAGTAAAATGTTCACGGATTCCTGACCATATCTCAAATTTCCTAAAAATTTCTTTTAAAAAAATAAAAATCAGGTGATCATTACTTATCGCAGAAATCCTGTGGTGATCATGAATTACTCTGAGTCACCCTTGTAAATAGATGGAATAACTAAGAATGTCCGTAATATTTTAGTACAATGCGAGTGAAAACATGTAGACAAATCAATAAAGTAAAATAATTAAAAATGTATAGAATATTTTGCATGGATACAAGTAACAACAGGTATGTCAACATTTTTGCAAATATGGCTCATTTGGAGATTAGCTTCATAATATAATGGTGAAAACTGAGTATACAGGATGGTCATACATTATTGAACCCATTTCAAAAATTAAGAATAAAAAAAAACTAATAATGTTACAAATGTCTTTTTTTTTTTTTTTACCGGGAGAGCAAATGAAAAAGTTGTTTTTCAGATAAGTGGCATACCATTATGGCTTTCTAAATTTGCAACAGAGAGAGATTTCCATATGCAATGGCTACCGATCAGCAGAAGCCGATGTGCTTTTTCTGGTTTCCTTGTTTAGTTTTTCTTGAATACCCCAAAAACTATTCAGTTTTCTAATTACAGTTGATTTAACAAATTAAAGAGTATAAAATTCCCCACAAATGCATGCTTTTATTTTTCTTCTAGCTTTAATAGTTTTGCAGATAAGGCTCTCAAAAATGGGAGATGTCCAATAATTTATGACCACCTACACCAACGTAACAACACATTACCTATTTGAAAACAAACTTTTTAAAATGTGCTTCAATTTAAAAAAAAAATGTATTTGTAACATTATTATTTTAAAAAATTAATTTTTAAAATGGGACCAATAATTTATGACCACCTTGTATATCTTCAAACAGTTCTTTTGCCACTGACAAAAAAATTTGGCAAAGATCTACCGTTTAAGTTTAACGAACGACCTACTATTGTTTAGTTTAAAGGTAGCAAGGATCTACTGTTTTAGTTTAAATTTCACCAACCTAGCTCATTACATTTTTGATTTATTGTGCTCATATCAAAATGACATACAAAAAATAGACAATACGAAATAAGCAATGTCGTGTCCGACTTCTACACAATAAGTACATGTCATTAACCTGCAAACAGGAAGTTTCACAACAAACAGAGAAATAAGTTTGGGAAATATGGGCTTACAAATTGCATATATATTCTTAATTATACTCTGGCAATTAAAAAAGAAAAACTGGAAATAAGTCCAAGAAACCTCATGTTAAGGTCCAGGCTATTTGTACATATACACCATATATACACATTATATGTATACACCATACAGCGTCTCTTCCTCATCTAGTAAGTTTCCAGTAATTTATACCAATGGACTTTGAAACAGTTCTACACAAGCAATAATACTCTTGGAAGAAATTAGCATGTTATAAGGTCTAAAAGAAAAGGTAATTGTTGACATTATTTTAGTTCCAAAATTTCACAGATGAGAGAGGACAGTGGCAGAGTGTTTGATCTCGCTGGTTCTTAACCTCTGGCCATTGGCTACAACTGGAATAAGGCATCAAAAAAGTTTATCACCTACAGCGATGTAGACGCAAATTAAGCAGTGCCAGAACAATTTAACCTAGGTGACAAAGATCGTGGTGTTTTAAGGAAGTTTTAACAATTTTTCTTACTTATTCCTCGTGAAAAAAAAAGGCATTGCCGGATCGGCGTTCCGGCTCCATGACACTCCTCAACACGTAATTCACCAGGAATATGCCGTACAGATTTTAGGAATATTTTTTTATTAGAGCAAACTGAATTAAAATTATACAGGTTTATCAACTGTGAAAAGCTATCAAAAAATACTTCTTACTTCAGCGCTAGTATTATGTGAATTTCTAATTACTTGTTTCCTCTGATTTAAACATTATTCCCGATAGATCTTCAGAATGGCAAGTTCAATTTTATGGTAACAAATACAATGAAATATAAACAGCTGAAAAGATTTACCTGTCCAGTAGATTCAATACTTTATTTTATCAGATTTTTATTATCAGATAATTACTGCATCAACTTATTACTTTATCTATTACAATGATCATAATGGATCTCTCTCTAGTTTGTTTACATCGTAAGGGGAGCGTCTCCTGTATGCTCATAATCAACGCACGGCTCTTAACCAGCTGCGTGCTTTGATATGCGCCGTATATATTTTTTTTTTCTTTTCTTTTTTCGGATCTGTTTTTTGGATTCGGATCTATTCTTTCATTTTAAGGAGCCGTATCCTCTCTGAGGGTTTCACTGTATAAAGAAGTGTGGCAGTTTGACAATTTCAGGATCCGGATCCTCTTCCGCTACTTGCAATCACACAAACGTGAATGAACGGAAAATGCACAAGATGTAAACAAACAGTAGATCTGTCGGTCGGGGTTAACAGCCTTTGTTGCTTCAAATGCCATAACTCTTTTAATTCAAGTTCAAGATCTGTCGGTCAATTATTGTAATCGTAAAGAAATTCCCTCGATATCATTAGAATATATGTTTTAATTGAGTTAAGTATGATCGTTCCATGAAAGTATTAATCCGCTATAAGAAGGTAAATCATTCTGCTTTTTTTTTTTTAATTTTGTTCCTTGCTCCTTAATAAATTTCCTTAAAATTTAATTCAAGATTTTGTAAATCTTTTCATTGCTAAAGTTTTAATAAGAACTGGCAACAAAGGTAGATTTTAACTCCTATAGCATTAACTTGTAACCATACCTTTACATCCATTTACTTTATTTCTGAACTATTTTAACTGCTTTATAATTTCTCAATAATTTTTCCTTCAAAAGGAAACCTTTTTATAATTATGCATTTGTTATATTTAATGTTAAATGTCACTTTTTTGTTTCACATTAAAATGTTACAGCTACTGATTCATGTTATATTTTCTTTTGCTATTTTTTCCCTTTAATTTCTTTGTTCCTTTCTTCTCTGTAGATGTAACTCATTTTACTTTGGGAGTACTGAAAAGTTCCTATTTTTATCAAATGGTAAGGTATGTGATGCATTACTTAAATAACAGTTGGATTTGTACATACATAGTTAGAATACAGTAATTCTTAAATCCATCTGATCTAAAATCCATTCTCATTGTGTTGACATGTTTTTGATTATTATTACTATCATTATATAAAAAATAGGGACTATACTTTTGATATGTTCATAATTGGGAAGATTTCTGAAATTTGCTTAATGCCTATTTTAGTAATTTTGCTCTATTATGCAGTTTTTTTAATTTGTATTTGCTGCTGGATACTCCTTTTTCTGTTTAATTTGATTTTATTATTATTATGTAAAACTAATTATTGTGTAAAACTGACATGAAAATAGTAAAAATTGGTTAAACATGAAAAATAAATGAATGATGCAAAAATGTTCTTTTACAATTGTGGATACTGAAAATTCCAGTTGTTCAGCTGAAAACAATTACAGTAGTATCAAATAACTATGTATTTATTTTATAAGAAGATTAAAAATATATATATAAAATGTTTTCGTTGTTGCAGTCATAAAACAGCCGGGTTGTTAACCAATTTGCTTTATTATAAAAAAAAATATTTTGGAGAGTGGCAGACATACCAACATCTTAGTTGAAGTTTTAAGTAAAAGTGTACAGAAAATCCCTGATTCTCTCAGATAAGGGGATAACAATATAACACGTAATCAAAGTGAAGGGAATATTTGCTATTTCTAATAAATTACGTAAGCGTTTTAGGGAAGATGCATGGTGTCAAGGAGTCGCACGCGTGGAAATGATTAAAATATTCTTTTAGTAATAAGTATGCCAAGACGAGAGATTTAATATACCTCCAGCGTGGGAAACAGAACAAAACTGGAGTTTAAGAAAAGTGATTTTGGAATACATTAAGACTTTAAAATATGTAATATTAGAATTTGAAATAAAATTAAGTGAGATTATTACATATATATATTGAACTCTTCTCTCTTTCTCTTATTTTTCAGGGTAAGGCATTTGTAAGTGGACAGTAGAGGAAGAAATTTTTTTGGGGGGGTGGGAGGGTGATTTTGAAATAGTTAATGATTCCATCTCCTATTCAATCAAATGAATGTGGGATGCATAATTTTCCCGATTTACTTTCATTAAAAAGGTTTTTAACTAATATATCTTATGATCAGTAAATTAAGTTTATAATTGAATTCACTGTATAGCAAAATTGTTAAATAATACTTTCAGGTTAAAAATGAAAGGGCTCTATGAACTAGACTAATGTACTTTAATTGACATTAATTGTATCTATTTATAGTTAATTGCATATATTTTAGAAACAGCCTGTTTTCTGATCTGGATGTGCAGCTGACGCTCAGTTCGTCTTAGCCCGTCTTCGAACTAAGTGCCATCTGATGGATAATTCCAAGCTTTATAAATAATATTCAAGTTCAACTTATGTAGGATAAGTTAGCTATGTTTTTATTATATTGTTTAGTCTTCGACCACTAAGTATTTGGTTTATGTGATAGCACATTATTTTTGAATACGCAATATAATATTTTCAAGCTATTTTAAGTTTTCAAAAATGTTTTACTGTTTATTTTGGTACAAATTTTTTTAAAAAATTTTCTTAATAAATTTAATTTTTTAAGAAAGTTTGACTCGCACACATAACAATTTATCCAAGTGATTAATTTCAAGAACTTATGCTTGCAAACGCTTTCTGAAAATAGTGTGGTATATTTTGGGAATTTCAACAGGTGCACTGTTTAACTGTTGTCATAATAAAAAAAATTATTATACTTCCTGCTGTTTTGCACACATAGTCACATACTACCTATGTGCAGGTGCACAGAATGATGCATAAAGGATCATATAAAATTAATAATATTAAAATGTTTAGTTTTTAACAATGAAAATAGTGCTTAAATATTGTTAAATATTAAAGAAAACCCATAAAGAAAATTATTTTTTCTCTGTACTGAGTTTGAGAGGGGTGTGCCCGGTTACCCGACGAGATAGGGAAATGGGTACCTGGGCAGGAATGCCAGGGCCAACGGGGGGTGGGGGTGATTTGCCCGACAGGGAGGCATGATCTCCCCGACAAGGGGGACGAGTGTAATGAAATTGGTCTCAAATTTTCGCCACATTATTATTTATCATCTACAGTTGAATACCCCGTACAAAAAATTTCCCCCATGGGGGGCACAGCATCCCTTACAGGGGGCCCTGGCGCCATGCCTGTCACCTAAAATTTTTATTATATAATTTTTTAAAAATATTTTTTTTTTTAATATTGTTTAACTCTGCATTATGGTTCATGTACCAATGAGCTATCTTATACCTGAACTAAAATCTGAAGAGGTGCTTAATAATCGCTCATCACTGTGGAAAATTCTAGGCAGCTTATTTATTAGGGGGAAAAAAGTGCCGCTTAATGCATCCAAGCTTAAGATGAAATTTATTTTAAAACCTTCAGAGGAGAATTTTTCTTTGCATATGTTGATAATTAAAAGAAATTAATCATTTTATTTATATTGGGTCAAAACTACTCTTAACCCTTTCAATCCCAGTGATCCCATTTGGAATAATCATTTTCATTATTTTCTTGTTCGGCATCAAAATCTGCCTCTGATAACCAATGGACATCAGTAAATTCTTCGCATTTTCTTCTTCTCCAATACATTTTTTATTCTTACCAGTATATGGCTGCTTTATCTATTGAAAAATTGCCTATGAACTTTATTTGAGCTGTTCTTCATAAATATTTATTTTAAAATTTGGGTTTTGCCAATTCAATGAAGCTAATTGGAATCACTTTGAATTTTAATTACAAAGATTAAAATAATTGTTATTTTCTTTTTGAACTTTCATCTTAGGCCCAAAATGAGTACATTTCACAAATTTCAGAATGAATAATAAATTCTCGAGACTGAAAGGGTTAATTGGAAGTTAAATTTAAATTATAGTTTTTGATATTCTGAGATGTATTGATTTCTGTGGAATATTGTAGTGGAAATTCAATTTGTATCTCCATTTTTTTTCGGTGTTCCATGCACCATCAAGTGATGCAGTTTGTCCCAGAGGCCTTGTGTAAATTTCATGAAATTAAATGATTATGGCTTCTCTCTTATAAGATGAGCATATCATAAATGCACTGTTGTCTTTTCATTTTATATTTATTTTTTGGTAATAAGCATTTTTATATCTTTTGATTCCACGAACACTGTCATTCATTAAGTTGTTTCAGTGGCTCCTCATTCTAAGATGATGTGAACATGGAAATCCTTCTTTTCATAGATAAACATTGAAGAATTTTTCCAAACTTTTTTTTTGTTTTTGATATGTGATATTATAAGATCATACATTCATGCATGTGACTCATGATCATTTTGATTAATAGAAATGACTGAATGAATTGAAGAAGAATGCAAATATAAAATAAATTATATAACATGTTATAAATTTGTTGATAATAAAGAAGAACCATATAGGATTGACAAAAATTCTCCGAGTTTCTGGAATTTCCTCCTTTTGGTACATTTGTAATGAATGGACGATGATGTATCACTTCACTGAATTGTTTCTGCAGTAGGTTGAAATCTTGCAGTTATTTTTCATCTCAACATGATCATGCTGATGAAACTTTGTCTTCAATTTACAGTAGCAAGTAATAAGTCAAATAACATGTAATAATGTGATATTATTTATAGGCTGGATACTATCTGCTAATTGCATGATTTAAAAATCAGTCAAAACGAGCAGGCCTAGACCTAGGATCCAGGTTCCTCTTAACAAATTTGAGCGCTTTGGGTTAGAGTAATTTGGCACCATATCAGAACCGTGACTAAGAAATTTAGAGGCTATGGGCCAATTAAAATGTCTATCTAATAAAATAGTTGAGGAACACAATAACATCACCTGCTCTCTGATTAATGCCTTACAATTTTGCCAATTGGCACCTTTTGAAAACAGGGCTTTGAAGGCCAGCTTCTTCAATGTAGGAAACTTCTATTATACGCATAGTTTCGGATTTTTTCTCTGACTGTCTCTGTGTGAATATTTTTTGAGATAATATACATGTTTATGTAATGTTACAAAATCGATGGCTGTCTGGTGACAAGCCCTAATCATATCTCTACTTTTAAAATCATATCTCTGCTAAAGTATTTCATAAGAATCAGCTGATCCCACGCAGAGCATCTGCGCACTGTTATTCGCGCATTTCACCGTGCACAATGCATTCCATAGTTGATGAGAGGGATTACGGTTAATTGAGGCCGCAGCCCCCCTTAAACCTGATAGATATGGCTTGATGAAAATTATACCTGCTAGTTAATGCATGAACTAAATGAAGAGAATTGATTAAAGAATAATATTAGAAAGAAATGTGTAAATATTTTTTGAAAGTTTTTAATTTTCAGGGATTAAAGATAAATCGATTAAGCTATTAAAGTGTTAATTATGGGAGGCAGAAGACGGTAATGATAGCGAATGAAAATACTTGGGGAAAATGTTTTTACTCAAGGAGCGAACTGGCAACGCTGGGTTAGGAGTGTTATGCCTTATCGAATATGCTATCGGAATGCACAGCTTGAAGGTGAAGCTGGGTTTTTTTATGATTTCGACTGCCATTCACCTCATACTTTGGAATTTTAGAGATTGCTGAATTTTAGATGAAGGGGAGGGTTTGATAAAATTTATTTGCAAGTTTTTGAAAGAACTTTTTTCTTAGAAAAGCCCAAGTCGCTGACTTAAACTATTTTGACGTCAACATTCTCTGGCTCGCCTAAGCCCATATGCTTCATTTCGAACTGATCTCTTTTGAATCATTTCATCCAAAGTTTTATTATATTGTGAACTCTACATCTAAAATTCATTTGTTGAGAAAAATTGTTTTACAACGGAATGAATATAATAGCAAGCTATTCTTATGAAGTTATGCCTAACATGGCGGAGGCTACCAGTTTTATTTTAGGAACTGATTATTTGCAGGTACTCTACCTGCGAATAAAACATTATTTGCAGGTACACTGTACCTATCTATGGATGGAACGTTATTTGCAGGTATACTCTACTTACGGATTACTTGCAGGTTTTGTCAAATTCAATATGCTTCTGTTGAAGTTTTAAAATGTTCTTTTTGTACTTGAAACGTTCTTTCTTTGTTTATGATATTATTAAAAGAAATATTAATGCTACTTTGTGAGAATTTTCAGTTTCTCATCGGAGGCATGCGATGTTTTTGTTTTACATTTAATTTGGTCTTGACAGCTGATTTATAATTCATTTGATTGAATTTGATAGAGAAAATATATTTACTTATTTTTTCAGTCATAACATTAAACCACATGGCAAATTATCAATAAAAAACAAATTTCAGATCCTAATGAGCTCCAAAGACCCGAAAGATGTCTTACGAAATTTTAAACTTCCCTTTGCAGTTGACGGAAACCCCAAAGTCAATAATATGAATCTGTTATAATCCATTTACAAAATTCAAATTTACATTGAAGAAAATGCAAAATTAACCGTCGCTGAAAATTTTACCAAAGGGTGAAAAACTAAAGAAGGAAACTAAACGACCATGTACCTCTTCATTACAGTCGAGTGGCATTGTCGTAAAGTACTTGCTTACAAACCAAAAGGTCATAGGATCGAATCTGGCTAATAAGTTAGGTTTTTTTCTCGTACTCGCAAGCGTAAACAAATCTGTTTAAGAATTTGAAATTTCCTTATTCATTTTTAAAAGAGATGTCTATAAATTCAATTTTTTATTTGATTTTACTCTTTGTTTTCTAATCTTGTTATTTTTTGAGCATATTTTAAATAACTATATTCTTACTCCCCTTCCACTACTCAATGCTTGCATGTGATTTAAATTTTAAAATGTATGAATATTTGCCTCAAGGTCTCTTCGATTACTCCTATAGAAGAAAAATCATTTGAACAAAATGTACACTGCCTAATAAATAACGTTTTATCCAAAGATACAGTACCTTTTAATCCCATAATCCAAAAATGGGTAGAATTCGATAATAAACAGCATCTCTCTACTTCAGTTTTTAACAATGGATTAAAAACAAACTATTAAATATTTGTAGAAATGAAGAAAAGGTTTGAATGTAAGTCTAGCAATGAGAAATAATGTCTAGAATTATATTTAAACATCTTTTTTAAATTATTAAGATTAGAGGAAAAAATTCACGACCACTGATTATTTATTCAAAACAGTAAATAACATTTTATCCGCAGATATTTTAATTGTTGAAACTAATTCCACTTGATCTGGTATAACTAAGTCCATGAGTCAAGAAGTCAAAAAAGGAAGCGAAAAGCACGCAGTGTTTCACGCGGTTCACCCTCCTAAGTACTGACCGCGCCCGGTGCTACTTAATTAGGGTTATCAGACAAGAACCGGATGTTGATGCACTGTACCTGCAAATAACGTTTTATCCGACTGATCGTTGCCATCGGCATAAGAGGAATTAACCCCTTTTTTACGCCACGTACCTTAGTGTTTTATATATATTGATGGCTTCCGCAATAAAATTCAATTTTAATTGCTTCATGACTTGATATATATATTAGTAGATTTTAATTTTTCTCCTCCCTAACTTTTGTTGTTTTTCCTACATGCAGTAAGAACAATCTTCTTCTTAACGCAAGTGATTTCTAATTTGGATGCAAAAAAAAAAAAGAAAATGGAGTTAAAGCGGCCGAATGCGCAAGCAAAAATCTGAAAGCTTCATCGAAATGAAATGAAATCACATTATACGTTTAAACTGTGCTGTTCTTTTCTTGTCCAAAGTACTGCAATACATATTTGCTCTTGTCTGAAGATTCCAAGCAACTTTGCAATCTTAATCTAGACAAAAAAAAGGAAATTTCCTTTGTCATTCGACTTGCCTAAAGAGATTGGTTTTAATTCCGGAATTATTCACACACAAAAACGCTTTTCATACATTTTACCGATTCTGTTTAAGAAGTTCGTTTCATTGGCTTAAAAACCACAAACAGAAAATATTTTAGGCTGTCAAGCATTTCAACCTGGAGTGTGATGAAATAAATTTGATGGAAATGTTAGGCAATACTGAAAATGTGTTTTCTTTTCCAGGTGACTCCTGAGGATTTCCAGATTCAACAACACAACTATTTCATACACATGAAAAGTAGTGGTGATACGGTTTCAATTCATATTTCGAGAAAATAGTTAATTCACAATATAGAGGATGGATGCGCCTGGTAAACCGTATGAAACATATTCGGTTAATGTTGTGTCTGTTGAAACATTTGGTGTGGATACAAATGCCCAATTTCAAATTCGTACCAATAATAAACAATTCGCTTGCAATATCTGTGGTAAATCATTTTCCAGGAAAGGTAATTTGACTCAACATTTTCATACTCATACAAATGAAAAACCTTATTCTTGCCATGCATGCGATAAAGAGTTTTCTCAAAAATTTGCTTTAAAGAAACATCTTCTTACTCATACAAATGAAAAAAACTATTCTTGTGATGTGTGCAGTAAAGTATTTTCTCAAAGAGGTCATTTAAATGACCATTTACGTATTCATACCAATGAGAAACCTTATTCTTGTGATATATGCAGGAAACAGTTTTCTCAGAAAAGTCATTTAACTAAACATTGTCTTACACATACAAATGAAAAACCCTACTCTTGTGATGTATGTGGTAAACAGTTTTCTCAAAAATTTTATTTAAATAAACATTATCGAATTCATACTGATGAAAAATCCTATTCTTGTGATGTATGCAGTAAAGAATTTTTTGAAAAAAGTAATTTAAAAGTACATTTTCGTACTCATACAAATGAAAAACCTTATTCTTGTGATATATGCAAGAAACAATTTTCTCGGAAAGATAGTTTAAATAGACATAGTTTCACTCATACAAATGAAAAACCCTATTCTTGTAATGTATGCTGTAAACAGTTTTTTAAAAAAGATAATTTGAATGGTCATTATCGAACGCATACAAATGAAAAACCATTTTCTTGCCAAGTATGCAGTAAACAGTTTTCTCAGAGTGGTCATTTAAACAGGCACTATCGAATTCATACTAATGAAAAACCCTATTCTTGTGATGTTTGCAATAAGAAATTTACTCAGAAAGGTCATTTAAATGCACATTATTTTTTTCATACAAATGAAAAACCTTATTCTTGTGATGTGTGCATGAAAGAATTTTCCCAGAAATATATCTTGAATGAACATTATCTTTCACACACAGATGAAAAATCCTATTCTTGTGATGTATGTAGCAAACAGTTTTCACGGAAAAGTTATTTAAAGGCACATTTGCAAACTCATACGAAAGATAAACCTTATTCTTGTGATGTATGTGGTAAAGAATATTCTCTTAAACACCATTTTAGTAGACATTGCCGAATTCATGAATAAAAAAATTTTTTATTATTTTGATATATGCCGTAAAGAATTTTATAAAAGGCATTTAAATTCATGTTGTCTAAGGCATGCAAATTAAAACATTGTTCTTGCGATGTGTGTTTGAAAGAATTTTCTTGGAAATATAATTTAAACGAATATTTTCTTTCTCATGCAAAGGAGAAACCTGTTTGTGATGCGTGCAAAAAGGTACTTTCTAAAGAAATTATTCTTGAATAGATATAATATTTTCACAAGCTGAAAATTGTTATCTGTGGATATACATATTAAAGAATTTATATATTCATTCATTAATTACTATTCACTCATTTAAGCATTTATTAGCGTGGTCTTCCGGATGAGATGTACCTGTGCTAAAATCTAGAAAGGTCCTGCTTCTTTTTAATGAAAATTCAACGTAATTCTTCCTTTTGAATGAAATTTCTACCGTACATTTGAAAAAATATATCATCAGAGACAGATTTATGTAAATGAAAAAATATGTATAATGCTTACCAAATTCTTGAGAAAATGACAAAAATCTTCATTAAAAATTTTTTATATTTTTAGAGATATCATTTATATAGTCAAAAATTATGATTAGCAAAAGTAAAATTTAGTTTAAATTTTATTCTATTTGAGGCGGCGATTCTTATGGAAATATAAATGGCAGGGGAGAGTCGATTTCTATAGGCGTTCTTTGCTTTGCATGTCATACATCATTAAATAATGTGGTGTGACACAAAGTCTTTGTTTAAATTTTCATGGATTTAAGATTGAACTGATAATTCTTTTTGGAGAACGTCTGAATTATAATTAAAGAAACTCGGCGAGTGCCAGGCTTTTCACTTGATTCTTCATTTTTAATCAATGAATAGTAATATACCTTTCTATTCTACAAAAGTTGTTTTTAATTTAAAAAAAAAAGTGTGGTTGCAGTTGTACCTCTTTGGAAGTGATGGGACTGAGGAAACCCTTGTTTTCATAGAATAACTGAAAAATTTGTGCAGACTTGCATTTTTGTGAATGACAATTATTACTTTGGGCACTTATAATACATGTGATGGATGATCGTTTTGATTTACTGAAACGTGTAAATGAATTTTATGGTAAATAAATTATACGAAATGTTTTTTTTTCCTATCAATTTGTTGACCATAAAAATAAGTCATGCCAAATTGAAGAAGAATCTTTCAGTTCCAAGTCTTTTCTTTTCGTGTTGTACTTGTAACGAATGGACAATGATATGCCGTTCAACTGAAATTTTTGCGAGGGAGTTGAGTTGTTACCTTCATTCGTACATGTGTATTAAACATCAATGAGTTTATTAGTGTATGAATGGCTAGGATTCTAGAATGAACGGATTAGTGCAGTGAGCGAATTAGTTTCAAGGTAAATCATATCTTCGAAACTACTCTCTTAACCATGCTGAAAAGTAAACAACAAAAGAAATCAAGCAAATAGAATATAGAGATAAAAAAAAGTTTTATAATTTGTGAACATTAAAAGAGGTTGAATAGGTATTGATGAAGCTTCTCTGGATTTTACCATTATTGTGAAAAAATGTAATCATCTCAATAAAATGTATCCCCTCACACATAAAGTGTACTTGATATTATTTCCGTTCATTTGTGAACCTTATAAAATTTGTATTTCCCTATATAGAATTATTCCTTGCGTTATACAAAGAGTATTCTGTCACACCTACCATCTGAAAGGTCTTTGTTTGGGCTTGAATTTGTTTTTTAAGGATATATGATAGTACTGAGAATGATTTTTTCGGGACGTCTCAGCTGGATTACTTTTAAGCCATAAATAATAGGCAATGTGGTCTTCAATTTTTCTTTTTTCATATGCTTACTAGCCGCCTTCGGTGACCAGCTGATTCGCCCTGCTTATCAGAAGTAATTATTCCGTTAAATCGATGAAAATTGCAATGTGCAGGTGGATTAAAACAATTATTGTATTTTATATTAATTATTTTGAATTAAATCTATCCAACGAAATATTTTCTCATTAAAATTACTGAACCAAATGAACTGTTATTTTTAAAAGATAAAACTGAAGATTCAACTACTACTATGATCCAAGTAAATTGTAAAGATAAATTTAACAAAGACGAGTTTTAAAAAACAAACTTTTATTTATTGGTGTACTAATTTAAATTTTTCCTTTTTTTTATTTTAATTATTTTCTGCTTTTGTAACTTTTTAAGTTATAATTCATTATTGTAAATATTATGAACTCTTGAAATCAGTTTTTCTCATATGCAATGCCAGGTGATGCCACTTGTATAGAATCACAGTTTAATTAAATTAATCGATTAACTTATAATTAAGTTAAATAATGCATGGTTATCGGAAATACACAAGTGTAGAAAATTTCAAAGCTCTATAACATTAGGAAATGAGTGAAAAATCATTGCGAAATTTATCTTGACAAACATGGAACAAGTCAAGTTAAATAAATGTGTTTTAATAATAAATTTTAAATTGATAAACTTCGAAAAGGATAGCTAAATATCATGAGGTCATTTAAGTGTCACATGAGAAAAGTAGAAGTTTCAATGGCTAGTATAAATTAGGTAAAATGTAAAAACAGTGAATTTTTGAATCATTTCAGTTGCAATCATACAATCCGAAAGAGAATGTCAAAAACGCAATGGAATGAATTCATGTGGCATCACAGTCACATTACTAACATAGTTGAGCATATCTTCGAACATCTAATTCAGTTTTTCCCAACCTTTTTTATGCACGTTCCACCTAAGCCTTTCGAAAATTCTTATTTCCCCCTATGTAACATACACATAATTTTGAATAATAAAATTTAATTATTCACTGAAGAAATTTGAATGATAGGTTTTAGGAAGAAATCACTAGGAAAATGTTGAGAAACACAGTGAGTAAATTTTCAAACATATAATGAAGAGCTGAAATTCAAATACGAAATCATTTTAATAATAGTCATTTTTTGAAAATTCGTCTTTTTTTTTGAAAAATTTGCGGAGATTAAAAACTTTTTTATATTTATTTTTGAAAATTTTTCAACGAGTAGATCCTAAAGAAAAACGTATCGTTTCTATCTGACAATTTATATATACTAGTTAAATCACAGTAGACGGTTGCTTTTAAACTCTGGACGAGTCCATTTTCCAGTTGCTCCCTTTAACAATCAAATTGCCCCCTGTGGTGCGTGGGCCTCGCGTTGGAAAACACTGATCTAATTAAATGTTGTCTTTCGTTGTGCTGTGGTGTCTCTTTTTTTTCCCTACAGCGAGATATGTAGTGTATTCCAAATTTAATTGGCCGCTCTCACTTTACGTGTTCAAGTGAGTATGAATTGATTCCATCAGCACGAAATTCGACAGTAAAATTCAGATGTATCCGAAATCAATTATAAAAAAAATAGTTAAATTTTCGACTTAATGTATATCAGTTCCGAATTTCTCAGTTGCTTAATTAAATCTAATATGAATACTATAGCAAATCGGTGCATTGGTAGAGATCGACAATTGAAGTTAAGTCAGACTTGAAATCAGACAGACAATGTTAAAATCATGTTGCTAGGCAATCTAGAATTAACTTTTTATACTCTGATTCCAAATTTGGGTTGTATATTTTTTAATGCTAACAAGTTATTGATTTTAGTTAATGAAACCGGATACAAAACTCTGTTATAAAAAATACAATCTCAGTTGCTGCGAGAAATGAAAAGAAAATCTTTCTGATCACAAAATAAGTGAATTAAAAAAAAAAAAAAACTTATGGATGCGACGTTTTTCATATGAGAAGTATATTTATATAAACTTAAATAGTGATGATTTAAACAAACTTTCTGCTGGAGCAGATAAAATCTGGGCTATGAGTTTTTCACCATTTTATACAAATTCATTTGAAAGTATGATAGAAGGTCGTACCCAAGAATTATAGGAACGTATGTCTGAATTCGTTTGGAAATTTCAAAATTAAGATATCAACCTTGCCAGAAATTTCGATGACATTCATGGGACAGAGCTATGCATCGTAGTTCAAATAACAAAATCATTCGTTGTTATCAAGATAAATTTGTCGGTAAAGCTTTAAAATGCTTGGAGCCTTGCAATATAAATCTGGAACTTCAACTTGAATTAGAAGACTAACTTCCTAACTCTCAAAGGGGATGGAGATTAAAGGATGGAGCTCAATCACCAATTTATTGGTTACCAGCATATGGCCACTTTTTTTTCTAATTCATTCAGAAGCTGGCATTTCTGTGATACTGCCAACAATTCAAGAAAAAAAAAGTCGGATAAATCTGAACTTTTCGCCACAAACGAAATAAAGATTAAAACTTATGGTCAAATCAAAAGGGGTGCACTGTGGGAGATTCCATTTTTTCTTCTTTTTTCATTTTGATGTTTCTGTGCCATCTGTTAGCTCCATGGATGTAGTTTTATGATACATATTTGAAAACGGGCTGTGAGATAAAATTCCATCAGATTTATACATTTCACATATTCAACTGGGGAAAAACGATGAGGCTCCAATTTTAAAGCCGATTCCGCCGACAGGTTGGCTTATCGAGTAGGGTTTATTTTGAAGAAGGAAGTTTCCAAGCTGAACCTTATGTACAGGGTTCGTACTCCTCCTGAAATTCCTGAAAAACTCCTGAATTTTGCTTTTTTATTCTAAGGGCCCTGAAAACTCCTGAAAATTGTTTTTAATATACTAATATTTCTTTTTGTCTCCTGAAAAATTACACTCGAAGAGCAAAATATAAAATTATGATAAAACATAAAAATATGACGTTTCCGTTTTTCCTTATTAAGAAAGCCGATGGAATCCGGAATTCTTATTTCTGACCTTACTTAGCTCCGAAAGAGTCTACCGCGCATGTTCCGAGTCACCGCAATCGGGAAAGATGGGAGAATTGATATTTAGTATACTTTTTTGCCAATTTTATAAAAATTTCCACACTACCCCCTTCTCCCCTAAATTGATTTTTTCACGTTATCTCCTGAATTTTCTGTACTATACTCCTGAAAAAATCCTTAGAAACTCCTGAATTTTACTATCATATATACAGTATGAACCCTGTATGTATAATGTTTCATAATTTTTGCAATATCTTAGAGAATTTTTGTTTACTGATTCAATAAAAAAAGGAAAACTTTAAGCTTAAAGAACGATATTTTTTATTCATCCAATTAATATTACATAAAATAGCAGTAGTGTTTAGAAATGTACAAATTGTAAAAAAAGAAATTATCATTGCTCACTTCTAGAGTTAAATCCTATCTGTAATTACCTTTAAAAATCAAAGAATTTATTAAAACAATGCTTTAGAAAGAAACGTTATTCAATATGCAAACAAAACTAAATTTTCATACCTTGGCTATCAACAATGGCAGAAAAATTCAGGACAAAATATTTGTAGTAACAATGAAAATTATTTGAATTTCATTACAACAATGAAAAGCATTGCTGTAAAATATTCTTAATTTGTTAAATTAGAAAAAAAAAATTGTATTGCAACTAAATTGGTACAGAAAAGGTAATTTTTTGAATTTTTAGATTGTGTAAAAATCATTTTTGTCATCTAATATTTTCCGAAGTTATGAAGGAAGAACGCCAAAATTTTACTTATTATTTAGTTAATTAAAATTGTAATTTAAATTGCAAAATAAATAAATAAAGCCCCGAAGTACACCCCCCCCCCCCCTTCAAAATATATGTTTGCCAAATTTCGTAGCTCCAAGTTCCAGCACACAGGCGCACATACATTTTCTTTTTTTTTTATTAGTAGAGATAAATATGCTGTAGTTATTTTTTTAAAAAAATTTTGAGACATCAGGATGTGCTGTATTGCCTCATTACTTAATTAAAATAAAAATAATGGTGGTGACATTGTTATCTACTCTATTGTATTACTACTATTGTATTCAGGAGATTAGAAACTTAGTTTTTCGTTTCCTGCAAAATTTTAAACCGGTTTTCACCTGGACGCTTCATATTAATATGGTTTGAATCTTGACTTGTAAAGAACGTATAAATGAGTTTTTGTCAGAGTCGACGTAAATAGATGGTTCAAAAGTGTAAATTTTGTAAAGATATTTTAATTTACTTTGGCTATAAATCACCAGTTAATCGATGACGAAACTTCAATTATGGTTAAATGTACACGGTACTTTGTTCACAAGGAGCAAACATATTTAACAAAGTAATGAATAAGAAGATGTACTGCAAGATTTTTCCAAAACCTTTCCGGCCGAATACTGTAAATAAGAAAATTAAAAATCATAAGAGCATTTCGTTAAACCTGAATTCCCGCCTATATTTGCAAAATACTGTAAAACTTCCTGATAAAATTAAACCAGCTAGGGAAAAATTTGATTTCATGTTGTAAGAAGGACTTTTCCAAGTCGTCTAAAAGTAGATGAGTGATTTCTGTACATCAGGTGTTGAAAACGTTGGGGGATTCTGAGGCATTGCAGTGATTTTAAAGGTCTCATTAATGTTACAATTCCCTATTGTTACGAAAATCGTCCTGTGGGTGTACGGTGAAAACAGTCCAAGAAGCAGGATAACGGAGAATGACACTTTATTCACAAATATTCAGGAAGGACGAAACACAGGTAAGAGGGGAAAAACACAGCGCTTGCACAAATTAACAACACAAGCAAACAGCAAATCTCTAATAATAACAGTAATAGCACGAACAATAGCGCTCAGCGTCTAGCAGCTGACCAACTCGCAATGCGAACAAATCTCCAAAGAGATTCCTTCCGCATTGGGCTCCTGCGGTATTTATATCTATTCCGACCGAGCATGACGTCACTTGGAAATCCGGATCTCGGCTCCTATGAGAGATATCACGAAAATTCTAGAATTTTTGAGGACTTTCGTTTTGTTGCCAAGGTCGGGGGTCAATGGCTTCCCACCCCCGATAGCTAGTAAGGACCTCTATAAGTGTCTCTTTCCAACCATAAGACTAATGCCGCTGGAAAGTGGCATTACATGTTCGTAACACTATTGATACCGAATAAATTGTCTTTGATTGCAGTCATGTCTTACTTGGAGCAAAAAATTTTCCTCATCCAACAATTTAGTTCGTGCATTTTAGTATATTTCGGACCACGAAGTTGACATCCCAAAACAGCTATGACAACCGTATTTGGACTATTTGATTCCCTACATGGTTTGCTTACTAAGAAATGCAGCGTAAACTTTACAGCAATTCATGAACGTTGCTTATTGGGTTCGAGAGATTTCGTATTTTATTGACTTGATGACATTCTTGTTTCTTCTCCTGATGACGAAATGTACAGAGCCAATTTGCGAGCGTTTTCTCTAAAACTAGATGAATATGGACTGTGGATTAATCTCTCGAAATGCATTCTTGGTGTCCTTAAAATGAAATTCTTGAGATACGAAATTTCTTCAAACGGACTTCAGTCAAGTTCAGAAAAAGTTGTTAAAAATTTCTACGGACCTCAGTCAATTATTAGCTTCTGTCATTTCTTAGAAGTGGTTGATTTTTGACCTCGTATCGTTTCATTCCAGATAGAGAAAAGATTCAACAACCACGCACAAAACTAGTTGAAGGCCACAAAAGGAAAAGCATGCAACCTCTCGTCTCCTTTAGACGGATAAACCAAATGCATCCTTCACCTCAATTGAAAAAAGCTTTAAGTATTGCTACATTTTAAACCTACCCTTTACTGATTTAACCAGGGGCTGTCCAAACAAAAGCGGGGCCTGGTACAAAGTTTATTCGAGGGGGCCTTGCAACAAATTTCGTATAACAAAATAATGATTTATTGCATTTTGGTATTTATTACATTGCTCAGATTGGAATAGGACTTAAGGTATACATGAATATAATTTATGCATAAGGAATATAGGAAATATAATTTAAAAAATAATTTTTGCTAATTATAAGTTTATAAAACTTTAATCGCTAAAATTGTTCTACTCGAAATCAATAATGAAGTCAGTTTAATAAATAGTTATTAAATAGTCAAAAATAATTTTAAAAAGCAAGAATTTAACCCTTCAACAGTCGTGCGTATGTACTAGGTACTTATATCGTGCATCGCATTAGATATTTATATCTTGTTGTTTTACAAAAATAAATGCAACTTTTATTTATGTAATCTGCATTTATTAGCTTCGAATTAAAGTTCATATAAATAAAAATTACACTTAAATTTATAAAAGAATAATATGAGCATGTAATATGATGCACAATATACCTATCTCCTGCATACGTGCGACTGCTGGAAGGTTTTAAGTAATGCAAATATGCAACTTTGATTTACGCATTGTTATACTAGACAAATAATAGTTCGAATTATATTTTATTTCGATTAAACATGTATTTTCTATCCTTTATGGAAGAAAATTCATCAATTACTCCATCAATTTATTTTGACAGAAGTGTATTCTTCGATGCTAAGAAATGCAGGATCACTCAGGCTATCTTCCATGTTGCTTGTAAAAATGACAATATTAATATCAGTTTACTGAACGACCGTTTACAGCTAGCAATAGGCAATGAAATTGTTAAAAAGTATCTGAAGTGCATTTCTCAGATTTGGGAAAACATCCACACCGAACGAAAATATAAATCTTAAAACCTCTATAGCAGTTTTTAAACAAACGAAATATTAATTATTATTTTTTTTAATTCAAGTATGAAAACACACAATTTGTTGTGTGCTTCCATTATTGTAGAATGGGGACAGGAACGTACCGACTATTCAATACTAAATACGAATTACTGAAATATACTTCAGAGAAAGGAGAGAGTATAAACTTACAAGTAACTTTAAATTATGCAGAGGATTCGAATATTTGATGCAAATACAGATTAAATCATTTGATATTCACATTTCAAAACAGCAATTTGAAAATAATAATAGAAATCAAACATTCATTTTTAAATAAAAGATAAAATTCCTTCAATTATTTTTTCCGAACTCTGGTTGCAGAAATGTGTGCTGTCTTCCTGATTTATTAGGAAGTATTAAAAATTGTTCAGTTTGAAATCTTTCAGTGTTAAAATTAAATTTACAAAATACGAAAATAGTTTCAATTAGAATTTCAAAACATGAAAACTGAAGAAACTTAAAATAACTTTTAACAATGTGAATAACTTTTAACTAATTGAAAGAGAAAATCCCAACCCCCTTCCCCTTGTGTCGATTTACGACGTAAGCACATGCATTCAGTACTGAAATAAAATTTCAAACCGTATGAATGGAATTTTATTTTGGATTATGAAGTGAATTCTTAAAAGTTGAACTCGTTATTTCTTCATATTTAAAAACAAGTAGACCAAAAAGATAAAACTTCACAAATTTATTTACAATTATACACAACTCACTGATAGTTAAGGCTTTAGGATATTTAAATAGAATCAATCTTCAAAATGCTTCGTATATTTTAAAACTTACCAATTAATTTTTATACGTAGTTTCTCATGATTATAAAAGATTCCTGATAAATAACATTTTATAATGAAATGTATCCAATATAAAAGAGTAGAAAACACAAATTGTCGTTTGTTAATAAAAAATATATATATTATCTGAAATGTGTACAATAATAACAAATAGCAAAAATATTGAAATACAAAAACAAAGGGGAAACTACATTGTTTTTTAAATTGATAACCTATTATAATATTAAAATTTTCGTTTTGGAATTGTAAAATGAAGAGTTGTTTAGTGAATAACTATAAAAAAGTGACAAAAATAGCATACCTGAAATTTGACTGGAAGAACAAATGAAGAATATTTTATTTCGCTTTACAGCTGATACTCCGAATGTGAACGAACTGTTCAATTGAAAATTAAGCTTCTGAAAAGACTCCTTGGGTTGCCCGTCGTGTTTCGTACAATCCAATATTTCAGATTCACTGTTATTTTTTAAACTCTGAGGGAAAGATGCAATAGACCCTACTTTTAACAAGTACCTTCGATGAATTTATACCCCAGGTAGCAAAGAAATATTATATAATATTTGCACAATGTTATACAATATTATGAACACCGAGGAACACCGAATACTGTAATAAAGTATTGTATTGTATGTATCAGTATTTCCGATATACTAAATTTTCACAAATAATATAAAAACAATGTTTATTTATAAAAATCTTCATTTTAACTCAGGATATCACTCGATTGGAGGTTTTATTACAAAAACACCACTGGAACAATTATGATTTAAGATGCTGAATATTATATTATACTATACAATACAATGCACATGATATTTTGAATTTACATTAATCAGCATTGATCAATATATTAATGTGAAGTTATTCTTACGTTCGACAGATTTCAGCATGAAAATACCGTAACACTATATTAATCAACGTTGAATCTTATTTTGAGGTGAAGTTATTCTTACGGTCGCCAGATGGCAGCATGGTAATACAATAACACTATATTAATCAGTATTGAATGATATGTCTGAAAAAGTATTTAAAAAATGTTCATTTGAATAATAATGTTTACATAGACATTTTATTTTACTGTATATAAAAGGCGGGCCGGATTCAACTAATGGAATTAACCATAAAACAGCTATCACATATGGATTATCTATGAAAAAAATTTTGAGTGTCATTCTCATCGTAAAAATATGCACGTGATTTTTTTTATTGTGCATTTTGTATTTGATTTTTAATCAATACTCTAATTATAATGGCGTCTCTTAATATTGTTGCAAAAGTCTTACTGTGGGTGTATGGTGTAAACAGTCAAACACGCAGGATAGTGGAGAATGAAGGTTTATTTACAAATATGCAGGAAAACACGTAGCACAGGTACAGGAAACAATAGTTCTTGCACAGATTACCAATGTAAACAGACAACAATTCACAGGTAATAACAGTTCAGCACTTTGTTGTCTAACAACACAAACGACAATAACTGCACTTTCAATAGCGCTGAGCTCACCAGCTTCCTAGCTCGCACTGCGGAAGAACTCCAAAGACATTCGCGCTCCAAGACGATCCCAGTCGAACAAAACACACCCTCCGTCATCCAAGCGCTCTCCTTATATAGTTTCCCCGGCAGGCCGTGACGTCACATGGAATTATCTAGTACATTCAAGCGTATCTTCTCTCCTAATGGAAATATCGAGAAGATTCCAGCACCTTTGAGATCCCATATTTCGTCGCCAAAGTCACCAAGGTCGGGGAACCAGGCGTGGCTGCTGCTAGTCATCCCATACTTATCCCTATGAAACTCTCTTCCCATCCATAAGACTCATATTGCTGGGAAGCGACTTTCCATGTTTGTAACACTGCTCCCCTCTTCAAAGACTGACGTCCCGGCAGTCTCATTACATTAAACTGTGATCAGTAGCCCGGTAGGGCGTTAGCCGATTAATGTGAATGACTTTTGGCTTGGCATTAGGCGACCTCTGAACTCTGTAGATAACATCGTACAGTTTTTTGACGATAGTATAAGGTCCTTCCCAGTTCTGCTGCAATTTCGGACTCAGTCCCCTCCGTCGCTTCGGGTTATACATCCAGACTTGATCTCCCTCCTTAAAATGATGACCTGTTGCTCCGGAATCGTAGCGAGTCTTCATTCGTTCACTGGCCAATTTAATTCGCTCTCTGGCAAACGCATGTACGCTTTCCAAACGTGCCTCTAAATTATTCAGGTATTCATTCGGCGAAGAAGGCGTATCACTCGGTCGTCCAAATAGGATATCACATGGCAATCGCAGTGTTCGACCAAAAAGCATATCTGCTGGAGTGAATTCGGTCACTTCATGGTCTGCGCTCCTATAGGCCAAGAGAAAGAGTGGTAAATGTGTATCCCAGTCAGTCTGATTCTTCGATACAAATAAAGATAGATGATTTAAAATCGTTCGATTAAACCTCTCGACCATGCCATCGGACTCAGGATGTAACGCCGTCGTTCGAGTCTTCAGAATTCCTAAAAGTTTGCAGAGCTCAGTAAAGAGAGAGGAATTAAAATTTGTACCTTGATCCGAATGTAATATCATAGGTACGCCATACCGCGAAATCCATGCTCGAACAAGTTCTTCAGCCACAGTCGAGGCTTCCTGATCTGGAATGGGGATTGCCTCTGGCCATTTGGTAAAATAGTCCATCAATACCAGTACATACCGATTGCCCTTTGTCGTTACAGGAAGAGGTCCTAAAATATCCAAAGCCATTCTTTCGAAAGGTGCGCCCACATTATAGCGCTGTAAACGGCCTTTAGTTCTTGTTTTGGGTCCTTTTCGGGCTCCGCAAGCGTGGCATTCTCTGCACCATTTTTCGACGTCGGCGCGAAGTCTATCCCAATAGAATCGCTCTCGGTTTTGCTCAAAGTTTTCATAACTCCAAAATGGCCTCCACTTGCGCTGTCATGAGTCTCTCGCAGAATTTCTTGAATCCTGCTTTTCGGGAGAATTAGTTGCCAACGACAAGAGCTTCCATCGTCACTCTCCCACTTACGATATAAAACGCCATCCTTAAGGTGTAAGGAGTCCCAAAGAGCCCAATAGCGTTTTGTTGCAGGACTCTCCGGGGCGATTTCTTGCCAAGATGGTCGATCTTCCGAATTTAGTTTCTTCTCCAGAATTGGCCTAATAGCAGGATCTTCTAGATGTGCCTTTTAAACCTCACTTGAAGACCAGGCATCCTCAGTTGTTAAAACTTTCACGGAAATGTCTGTTTCCATTCCGAACTTTTTCTCTGCATTCGTGCAATGTTTGCAACTCTCCTTACTGGGTCTTCGAGAGAGCGCATCTGCATTTCCGTGAGAGGTTCCCTTGCGATGCTGGATTTCGAAGTCATATTCTTGCAGTCTTTGGATCCAGCGAGCTATCTGGCCTTCAGGTTCCCTAAAATTCAAAAGCCATCTAAGGGATGCATGATCAGTCCGGAGAAGAAATTTCCGTCCATAAAGGTAGTGATGGAAATGCTTTATAGATTTCACAATGGCTAGTAATTCTTTACGCGTGACACAATAATTCCTTTCTGGCTTACCCAAGCTCTTACTGAAGTAAGCGATGACGCACTCTTCGTTTCCAATCTTCTGAGAGAGCACGGCTCCTATTCCTTCATTACTAGCATCCGTATTCAAGATAAATTCCTTGTCAGTCCGGGGATAGGTCTAGATAGGGGAAGTTATCAAAGCCTGCTTTAGACTACTGAAAGATTTCTCGCATTCTTCGGTCCAATTAAAGTTTGATCTAGCTTCAGTTAGTTTATGTAGGGGTCTTGCTATTGCAAAGAAATTCCTTACAAAACGACGGTAATAGGTGCAAAGTCCAATGAAACTTCGGAGATCGTGTACTGTCTCTGGACGAGGCCAATCAACTACTGCCTTAGTCTTTTCTGGGTCAGTTTTAACTCCGTCTGCTGAAATTATGTGTCCAAGATAAGAAACTTCCTTTCTGAAGAATCTGCATTTCTTTGGACTTAGCTTGAGGTTAGCTTTTTGCAGTCTCTGGAATACTTTACGAATATTATTAAGATGTTCTTTAAATGTTCGTCCTATTATGATAATGTCATCAAGATAAACTAAGCAGGCTTCAAATGTAAGTCCACGCAATACTGTCTCCATTAATCTTTCGAATGTGGCATTACCTTAAATTGACAGAGTCCTTGTCCGGTGGTGAAGACTGTCTTTTTTTATCTTCAGGTTGGATCTCGACTTGCCAGTATCCACTTTTCAAGTCTAATGTCGAGAACCATTGGATTCCGTTCAAAGCATCCAGGTTGTCGTCTATCCGTGGTAGAGGATAACTGTCCTTTATCGTAATCTCATTTAACTTCCTGTAGTCAACACAGAAACGTGTCGCTCCATCTTTCTTCTTAACAAGTACAATAGGCGAAGCCCAAGGTCCTGGTCTTCTAAAATTCCTTTATCCACCATCTCTTTAACTAAGCGCTTCGCTTCCTCTTTCTTTGCAAGAGGCAAACGTCTTGGATATTGCTTGATTGGTGGATGATTACCTGTATTTATTCTATGTTGAATCATATTGCACCGGCCGACATCAGAGTCACTAGTAGAAAACAAGTTCTGAAATAATTGAAGCAATACCCTCACTGCTGTTCGCTGTTCTTCATTAAGCCCTTCAAGATTCTCCAAGATTGACGGGAGACGTAGTGATTTGAAAAATTGTCGAGGACGAGCAACGATATCCACCACTGGCTCACACGTCGCAATAACAGCTCCTTTGTCGACGGTCTTGAGTTTACTGTCTAGATTCAGAACTCGAACGGGGATGGCTTCTTTTCTGAAATCAACGAGTGTGGCCGCCACAAGGACACCTTTCTGGGATACTTGGCTAGGAAAGTCCGTTACGGCGTATCTGAATCTTCCAGAAACTTCTGAGACTCCCTGGATAACACATTCCGATCTTGCTGGTATAACAGTTTTCTCTTTGGCCAAGACAGAGCATAACTTTTAATGCTCTGCACTGGCTGAAAACAAAGGAATTTTCTCTCCTCCCGTCCGTATCTCGTTCTTCTCCAGGTCTACCGTGAAGTTAAATTTTTGTAGAAAATCAAGGCCGAGAATACAGGGGTCGGTGATGTCAGCTACGTAGATTCTGTGTTGGAATTTTCTGGATCCACATTCAATTGCTGCATCCAGTTTCCCGTGTATCTCCGCCTTTTCACCAGTAGCGGTCTTTAAAGAAATATTAGGAGCCGTGTACATAAAATTCCCCTTCAATTTCTGGGCCAATAGCCCAGTGGTTGGGTAGTTGAATTCGGAATTAATTAGGGGAAAGCTGGAAATTGTTTTAATCCCTTCAGTTTATGTCTGGAATGAACATACTAAGTTTTTCCCCTCCTGCTAGGTGAGCGTTAGCCGCTGCGTGCAGATTTGTAGTCAGAAAATAGGACTTTTTTCAATAATCGATCTATATCTCAAAAACAACTCATGCTATCAAAAATATTTTAATTCAAGAGCTGTAGAGCTTGAAATTCTGAATAAAATGAGTATCAACGCTTATTATATTCAATAAAAATTAAGCTTACAACTGCGCTTCAAAGTTTTGCCTAAATCGCTAATCAAGCGCTTGAAGTGAGAACGTACCATGTGTTCTGTTTACCCTGCCTCCAATTATTATAAATACATTTCAAATTTGTTCAAGATGCTTTTGCAATTATTTCAAGGCTTTCTTCAGTATATTTTGGGGGGAAAACCACTGTTATTATGATTTAACAGAAGAAAACGTCACACGAAAGCTTCAGCTATGGTTCAGAGGGCGTTTATTAATTAGAAGCAACGGATTTCTCATCCGATGGAAGTTCTTCAAAATAACTCAAAGCTGAGAGCGTAATGAATAACGACTTTCATTTTAACACTTATTATTTAATTACGCATATTTGAAGTGATATTAAATCGATAAAAAGTTTTAGATCAATTTAAATTTTTTAGATGTTGATTGTGAATCATAATCATTAATGTCGGTTTGCTGACTGTCACTTTCCTCTACTTGCAATGTTTGACATTCTTCCTCCAAGTCAACATCTGAAATTATCATCCTCCATCCATAACATGCTGAAGTGAAATGCAAATCAGTTGCAGTAGGAAATAAATCATAAAATACATACTTACGGGTCTTGCGCAGTCCTCCTTCATCAAAGAGTGACAAACGGAGCCAGCTCAAATTCAAAATATTTCTGTAACTCTGCATCAGACTTTTTCAGGGGAGACATTCTTCTGAATATTGTGGCCAAATAGGCATTACTCGGTTTTTTCGTTTAAATGTAACATCGGCAAAATTATTACCAACAGTTTTTGACAAACAATATACACCGATTTAATAAGCATTGTGGCAATTTATACTTTCATCTGCCTTAATACCACTTGCTATAGATATGAAGTGTTCACAAAAAAAAATTATTTTCATTTATTTCCGAAAGATCCTGATGTTCGGAAACTTTGGATTTATACATACAAAAGAAAATATATCTTTAATCTATCTCTTAAACATTCCATATTTTGATTCCTTCGTGATGTGTGACTCTTTAACAACGTTTCCACAAAACGTTAGGCTTAGAAATAGTTTTTCTGTTGCTAAAAAAGGTTTGTCTGAACATGATATTTATTCGGTTACTTATCATTTGGACTAAACGGTGTGCTCCTAAAGCGACGTCATCAGCGCATCCGCTCTCTTTTTTGTATTTTAGCTATCGATATATGATGGTGACGTGTTTCCCATGTGGGTAAATATTCACTAATCAGCCCCAACAGTAGCAATGTCCCTTGTAAAATGGAACTTTCTTACTTGAAAGAGAACTGGGAACTCTCATTCCTTCAGGGTCTTCCTTTAAAGTTAGTTATATATCTCTTCTCCGTTCGTGGAAATTTCGTTTATGGTACTAATTTATACAAATAATCTTTTTTTTTTATTTCAAGAGCAGTTTATAATTTTGTAAGATTTCTTTTGCAAAATAACCGGTAATCTATTTAAAATACCATGCATATACCTGAATGCAGAAGAATCTTTGAGTTATTTTGAAGAACTCCCATCTGTTGAGAAATATGTTGCTTCTAATTATTAAACACCCTCTGAACCATTGCTGAAGGTTTCGTGTGATGTTTTCTTCTGTTAAATCATAATAACAGCGGTTTTTCCCTCAAAATATACTAAATAAAGCCTTGAAATAATTGTAAAAGCATCCTGAACAAATTTAAAATGTATTTATAATAATTGGAGGCAGGATAAACAGAAAACTTGGTCAGTTCTCGCTTCAAGCTCTTGATTAGCGATTTAAGGAAAACTTTGAAGAGCAGTTGTGAGCTTAATTTTCATTGAATATAATAAGTGTTGGTACTCATTTTATTCAGAATTTCAACCTCTACAGCTCTTGAATTAAAATATTTTTGATAGCATGAGTTGTTTTTGAGATATAGATCGATTATTGAAAAAAGTCCTATTTTCTGACTAAAAAATCTGCACGCAGCGGCTAACGCTCACCTAGCAGGAGGGGAAAAACTTAGTATGTTCATTCCTGACCTAAACTGAAGGGAATAAAACAATTTCCAGATTTCTCCTAATTAATTCCGAATTCGGCCTTTTTTAACGACCCAACCACTGGGCTACAAGTCTGTTCTTACGAGAGTGACATTGGCACCGGTGTCCACCAACATCAAACAAGGGATACCGCAAATAGATCCTTCCAAGTAGAGTCCATTTCTTCCACCGCAAAGTGCGGAACCTTTTAGTCCTTCTTCAGGGGCTTCATTGAGAAAAGGCAGCCTTCGCCCCGCAAGACGGCCATATATTAGTTTTCCTGGTTGGAACAAATTGTCTGGCACTCCCTTTGTACGTGCCCCTTTTTGTTACACTTCCAGCAAGTCACGTTCGGATTTCGTCGAGGAGTGTTCTTCTTCCCAGCAACATGACTGTTTAATAATTTTTCCAAGGTTTTCAGTAAACAGTCAAATTTTTCATCTTTTTCTTTCCCAGTACCATCCTCTATCTCCATTGATCTCACATTTCGGAATGTTTTGGAAACAGTGTTCGCAGCCTCATACTTCACGCTATATGCCAAAGCTGATTTCAAGTCTTTGGCATCCATCAACCTTGTTGCATGCTGAGTATCTTCATCTCTGATAGCGTCGACAAAGTACTGGGCTGATAGACTGTCCCGGACATCCTGAGGGCACTCGGCGTAGGCCAGGCTCATTAGTCGCTCCACATCGGCGGCTAATACCTGAAGGCTTTCTCCTGGCTTCTGCCGTCTCGTCTTCAATTCAGTCCTATAAAACTGGGTAAGGTGACTATCTCCGCATCGGGCTTCTAGAGCGTTCTCGATGGTCGTAAGGTCCGTCAACTTATCAGAAGGTATTCCCTGAAGAACCTCCGCCGCTGATCCTCGGAGAGAGGCCACAAGTTGACTGGCTTTCACAGGACCCGTCCATCCGTTCGTAGAGCTTACAACGTCAAACTGCGTCTTGAAGACAGTTCATGACGTTTGCCCTTCAAATGTCAGTGATTTGATCATCGGTCTAGAATACATGAGCTCTGGACTTGCCGGGATATTATTTGGTCTAATCTCCAGATAACTTATTCTCTGCTCGAGGACGCTGTTATTTTCTTGAAATTCGTCAATCTCTGTTTTCACACCTCAGACATCCTCTTCTACTTTTCCTATCGATCTGTTAACATGTTCTTTCATTTCTTCGACTTAATTTTCGACGTGTGCTCTCCTCTCTTATTTTTCAGCTCGGATAAGATTTTTCATTTCTTCTTGGCCCATTTCTAATACTTTCTTCGTTTCTTCATTTATTCCTTCATTTCTTTCATTTCCTCCTGTCCTTTCTTCATTTCCTTCTGCCCTTTCTTCATTTCTTCCTTCATTTCTTTCTACATTTAATCCTTCATTTCTTTCTTCAATTCTTCCTTCATTTCTTTCTTCATTTATTTCTTCATTTCTTCCTTCATTTCTTTCTTCATTTCTTCCTTCATTTCTTTCTTCATTTCTTCCTGTCCTTGCTTCATTTCTTCCTGTCCTTTCTCCATTGATTTCTTCATCTCAGCTAGCAGAACAAATAGATCAGCGTTCACAGTCATCTTCGTCTGCGATCTCATATTCACCATACACAATCATCCCACTTCTGACACCAGTGTTGCAAAAGTCTTACTGTGGGTGTATGGTGTAAACAGTCAAACACGCAGGATAATGGAGAATGAAGGTTTATTTACAAATATGCAGGAAAACACGTAGCACAGGTACAGGAAACAATAGTTCTTGCACAGTTTACCAATGTAAACAGACAATAATTCACAGGTAATAACAGTTCAGGACTTTGTTATCTAACAACACAAACAGTTAGCAATTAACTAGTAACGACAATAACTGCACTTTCAATAGCGCTGAGCTCACCAGCTTCCTAGCTCGCACTGTGGAAGAACTCCAAAGACATTCGCGCTCCAAGGCGATCCCAGTCGAACAAAACACACCCTCCGTCATCCAAGCGCTCTCCTTATATAGTTTCCAACGGCAGGTCGTGACGTCACATGGAATTATCTAGTGCATTCAAGCATATCTTCTCTCCTAATGGAAATATCGAGAAGATTCCAGTACTTTTGAGATCCCATATTTCGTCGCCAAAGTCGTCAAATTTGTCGCCAAGGTCGAGGAACCAGACGTGACTGCTACTAGTCATCCCATACTTATCCCTGTAAAACTCTCCTCCCATCCATAAGACTCACATTGCTGGGAAGCGACTTCCCATGTTTGTAACAATACATTGAAAGAGGAATAAATAAATCTCAAAAAATTTTTAAAACCTTTCAAACATATTATTATAATTACTTTTAAACCTTATTGCCTTAATTTATTAAATTAGCAAACTTAGATATA
>BGPR01004916.1:76949-102914 GCA_013235015.1 Araneus ventricosus
TTTGAACTCGAAATTGTAACGATAAAAGATAATTTAATTAAAAAGACTATTCGTATGAATTGTTAATGTGCATAAAATTTCGTAGAGATCTAAACTCTGTAACTAAATTTTATTATCATCATTTACGCTCTCTGATGCAAGTCTGGCTGGTCAAGCGGTAAGGTTTCTGGTTCATGTGCCGAAGCTCGCTGTAAGTAGAGGTGCTCAAAAATAACAAAGTATTACCCGGAAGTTCAGCACTTAGAAGAAATTAAGTGATTAATATTTTTCCTTGCTTCTAAAGTGTATTTTTAAAATATTCACTATATTTTTATATTATATAATATTATTCAGTATAGTGCAATATTATTTAATATGGTATAATATTATACAGTATTATATGACATTATACAATATTATATAATATTATTCAGTATAGTACAATATTATTTAATATGGTATAATATTATACAATATTATATGACATTATCCAATATTATGAAAAAAACATTGTACAGTATTGAAAAAGTCTTACGTTTTACACTGCTTCAATATTGGGAAAAATATTGTACAATATTACTTTTTCGAATTTTATGATATAAGACAATATCATGTGCTAAGTGGGACTTGCTCGAAAATCACACTTTTAAGAAGTAAAGTTGGAAACCCCTGTGATACGTGCTTATTCGTCACTTAGCAGTCTTGCTGGACAAAAGAGAAATACATATGCTCAATATAGAGCTAGATAAGCAGAAGTAGAGGAGGGGGCCACCACAAAGTGGGTGTTCATCGACATATGTGCTTCATCGTCGCTTAGAAGTCCTTCCGGACAGAAGAGGAACAGATCCCAGATAGCACGTAAGTTTGCAGCAAGTTTGATTTTGACTTGATATTCCCTTGTCATGGCAAAAAACTTGAAACGAACTTGTAGCAAGTTCGCTGGGACAACTAGCGCCACCCTCGCTTGCAACGCATTTGCTACAAGTTCGATGTGACAAATAGCGCCACCTCCCTTGCAAATCAAACTTGCTGCAAGTTTGCAAAACAAGCTTGATGCAAAGACAGCACAAAGAGATAATTATCTTTGTCTCTGTTTTAAAAAAAAACATCCGATTTTTAATAGCATCTCCTAGACCGTCCGTCTTTTCATTAATTCAATAAATCAATGGTAATTTTAAAAAAACTAACTTTTTTATAAAAAAAATTTTGAAGTATTTTCCATATTTTTACTAAATATATCACTAGCACTTTAAAGAAAACTATATCGCGTTTTTCTTAATGTTGGAATTTTAACGTTTATAAACAAAATTAAATCTAAAAAACAGTCAATGTTTGTTGAAAAATAATAACTTAGACATTTTGTCCTATTTTAAAGTAATTACTTTTGAACTCTAATTGCATAATTTCTTCTAATAGCGAAACGTAGTTATTAGCGAAAATCGCTCTCTCTCTTTGACTTCAAATCATATTCTCAACTCAAAAGATTAATGAAATCAAGAAAAAAGTTTAAAATAAATCTTATACGAATCGAATCGAACGATGTATTAGCGAAATCTATCTTCTCCTCTCGAAGCCGATCTGGTCGAGTGGTTTAGACCTCGGGTTACCAAGCGGTAGGTCGCGAGTTCTATCCCGGGTTGTGTTCGCACTCTGTTTTTGCTATAATTTGCAATGAGTTTGCAATGCAAGCTTGCTGCAAGTTCGTCCCATGGTGACTTCGAAGCTTTCGTTAACTTGCCGCAAGCTTGCTGCAAGCCTGCACTCTTGTCATGACAAATTTGTGGCAAGCTTGCTGCAAACTAAAATTGCTATCTGGGATGTGCTCAATTTAGAGACAGATAAGCCTAGTGCGGTTGCACCGTTGACTCCCCCTTGTGCCGACCCAGAATGTAACTTTGTCGTTATATATTGCTATTATTAGCTGATGAACTTTGTCGTTATAATATAGCAACTTTTCATTATTTTTGTAGTAACTGATGAGTCGGAGACATCTGTGAGTTCTACTTTTCAGCAAGATGTGATCTAAATTAAACAATCTATCTTGGCTTCTTTTCTCGATATCCAAAAAAAGTTGAATGAAGTTCAGCGTATATGACAGACAGCTACTTGCTATCTATTTAGCAGGTAGAGATTTCTGTCGTATGCAATTTACATTCTCGCATTTTTTTTATTGATCGTGAATAATCTAATACACAATAAAATGAACTATTTATTACATATTTGACTTGAAATAAGTTTATCTTTTCAATTATTTTCTTGTACCTATTACCCACTCTCTAACGACGGAATCAGTTTGGTCACCGAATTTACATGATTTTACGAGTTTTTTTCAGTCGGAACAAAGACATCAAACGATTCTCTCTCCTCTTCCGACGCTGGTGGAAAATAAACCTCTCAATCACCACACTCTTCTTCGGCGTTGTAAATACACTCATGTCCATAAATTAAGGATAATTCAGAATCACACAGAAATTGAACTCTAAAATAAAAATTTCACCTGTAGAATTATCACACACATCTTGAAGAAGAATATGCAAATTACAGGAAACCACCAGATGGCGCGGATAGTATGTCACAATGACGAGAGTGTAAGAGAGGGGTATATAAGGAATGGTGGCAAAGAAGTAAAATTGTTCACAAGCGCTTTAAAAGCCTTTCAGTGCAATAACCGCATAGTTATGGCACAAAGGAAGCATTTGGATGATTTTTTACGTGGTAGAATTATCGGACGACTGGAATGTGGACGTACCCAGCTGGAAGTATCCGAGGAACTTGGAATCGCCCAGAGTGTCATCTCCAGGCTTTGGCAACGATTCCAAGATGATGGTAATGTGAGTAGATGTTACAGCACAGGTCGCCCCCGAGTTACAACGCCGAATGAGGGCCGGTATTTGGCAGTTACTGCCAAAAGAAACAGACGGAGCACCACATCAGACCTGTCTCGTCAGCTCTCTTCAGCTACCGGTACGACAGTTTCAAGGCAGACCGTGTACAGACGCTTAGGGCACATTGGTCTATATGCTCGTAGGCCTGTCAGATGTGTTCCACTTACCGCAACTCACTGCCGCCTGCGATTAGCCTGGAGTAGAGAGCATGCATTGTGGACACCGCAACAGTGGTCTTGTGTGATGTTTTCCGACGAGTCCAGGTTTAGTTTGCAGTCTGATTCTCGCCGGATTTTCATATGGAGAGCGCCAGGTACCCGTTATCACCAAGAGAACACCATTGAACGACACCGTTACGGTGGTGCAGGATGGCTCGTTTGGGGAGGAATTATTCTTGGTTCCAGAACTGACCTGCATGTTCAGAGTGTAACGATGACAGGCCACATCTATTGGGATGTCATTCTGGAACAACATGTACGTTTGTTTCGGGGCGCCATGAGTGCTGAATTTCTGTTTATGGATGACAACGCCCGTCCTCACCGTGCAAACATTGTAGACGAATGCCTTCAATCGGAGGATATCACCCGTATGGATTGGCCAGCACACTCACCGGACTTGAATCCAATAGAGCATGTGTGGGATATGCTTGGCCGACGAATTGCAGCCCGTCAACCCCCTCCCACATGTCTACCGGAACTTCGGAGGGCATTGCTTGATGAGTGGTGTAATATTCCCCAAGATCAGATTGATAATTTGATACTCAGCATGCCTAGGCGTTGTAAAGCCTGTATTGCATCGTCCGGGAACATACTCCGTATTAACCATCATACTAACCATGTTATACTGTTTTTTGTAAATTGGTTCTTTTTTGAAATTTGCTCCAGGGAGTAAAAATCGCAATTTTTATTAATTATGTCAAACATATAGCATCTGTTTCGCTCTTTACCTTTTGTTTAACAAATAGACTTTACAAATAAGTCAAATTTGTTTTGCTTCTGTCTCTTTCTTTGCCTGAACTTCATTATCCTTAATTTATGGACATGAGTGTAGTTCAAATTGTTCGATCACTTTGTAATAATACGATATAAGACGCTTCTTTTCCTGCTGCATTTAGCAATATTGCTTTTTTAACATCGGAACTGTTTTTATCATTGGGCCGAAGCAATCATATAAATTTCAAACAACCGTTTTGCCTTGAAAGCTCAAACTTCTGTTGTGTTGGTTGTTTCAGCTCAGAGATTTCATATGCAATACTAATTGATTCTATTGAAGTCTGGTGATCTATATAAGGTTGATTCATTACACAGCCCTACAGGCTGTTAGACAATTCGCAACACATTTAATATGAAAAAAAAAAAAATTGAAATTGTTAAAATACAGAATTTTTTATCACACTGACCGTCGATAGAAAGTTTGTTCCCGATAGGTATTGAAGGTTTAGGAAAATTAGTTTTGAGACGTATGCTTGCTATTAAGTCGCTTTGTCTGGAATTGAGGAAAAAAAAAAAGGAGGAAAAAGAAAAGAGAACTAGTCTTGAATCGGGGGGGGGGGGAAATTGAGAACTAAAGTCTCGAATTGAGGAATACACGAAGCTTTCAAGTAGAAAATTCAAAACAAAACCCCCGATATTGAAAACAGTTTCTTCTATCAACATCAGCCGAGTCATTTCAGTTAGTTGAGATGTGTGACATGGCCAACTTCCATTTCTGCTACACTTCTCGATTTAATTTAACCTTTTTTAATTACTTTCTCAGGATTCTGACGGCTGCTCCATTTTGAAATAACGTATTACAGTTTTGGATGTTTCATTAACAACTTCCAATTTATTGGGTATTGCCAGATACTAGTTTAAAACTTTAAAAACCAAGTACTGCCAGATATAGTTTGCGCTTGAGTAGAGCTCCCAAGAAATATGATACTTTCTTGCCTTCTCAACCCTTTGAAACATTAGTGGCAAAGCCAGCCGACTTTTATTGCTGCAGTAAACATCAACACCCATTCCTTGATTTGATTTTGATGTAAGAAAAGAATAGAAACTATTGTTGATTTGCAAGTAAGTAACTTTGCGATTGCTTGCTGTTCTTGAACACGTCTTTACACAACCCTAGTCCGTATATAAAAACTGATTAAATGCATGACTGACGACCAACTCATAGGGTAGATGCTCCAGTTTTGGCCACATTAAAGAGAAAATTCGAAATGGAAATTTCACAATGGATGACTGTTTAAATCATATTAAATCATACTTATACTATCCTTTAGCAAATTTTATTGGCTTTCTGCTTGTTATAAAATTTTTCTGAAGAATATTTTAGATTTTGAGTTATGAATTTTAAATAAATTAACCCAATTTGCACCAGTTTTGGCCACACTAATATTATATTTTTAACAGACATTTCAATGAATTTTAAGCAAAAATAAATCATTTTTATGCAATATGTTATTTTAGTACATTATTTTCTGTTATTTTACCTGTGATTTTTTTGATGAATTTATAAAGATATGTAATAAAATTTACCTCAGCTGATTTTAGCTGCAGATTTCAGTTAAAAAAAAAAGAAGCAGGAATGCAGAAAACAATAATTTAATTTGGTTGATAAAATACAAACTGCATATTACTCGCATAACTTTTTTTAAATAAAATATATGAAACAAGAAATGGGGAGAGGAATAAATTTACATTGCAAAAGCATAGATTTTTAAAAAATCTTACAAATCAAGAATTTGCATTATTATACTCATTAACGATATCCACATATACAGTGCAACCTCTCTGAGCGGCCACCCCTCCGTTCCTAGAAAAATTGGCCGCTCTGAAGGGTTTTCGTTACAATTACAGGATAATTGCTATAATACATAATATAAACGTCTGACACATATTTCTTATTTAAAATGAAGTTTGAGACTTATCTAAAGAGAAAATAGTACTTTATTTAATAATTTTTTACATTTTTTTGAAAAAAGGATACAATTTGTGACTGCTTTAAGTTTTTACCCTTTTCGGAAAAAAACCATTTTTTCAAGTTTGTTTTTCAGTTTAAAAAGTAAATTTCTAACCGATGCGTTTGTTAAATGGGATGGGCGAACCCACCCAGCGGCCGTTCAGAGGGGTTGGGTGGCCGTTACTAGGGGTTATTTTAACATTAGGTCTATGGGCCGAAAAATCCGTGCCACGAAAAATTGGCCATTAAGAGGGGTGGCCGTTCGAAGAGGTTTCACTGTATATATTTTTATAATTTTTAATTGCAGCATTAATCAAATTCATCAGAATCATTTTGAAAATTAGAGCAATCCATGCATATAAAAGAATATCCCTCATCACTCGAGTCAGGTTCCTCAAGTTGAAATTTTCTAAAATAAATGTGAGGTAAACATTCAAAATGGAGATGTTTTTGACATTCCATTTTGAATGACCTTAACTGCCTACCAACTTTAGATGGTGAGTAGCAAAATCTTTTTATGGAAATGCTACCTGCCTTTTTTTTTTTTAATTGGAGCCATTACTATGTAAAATGAAAACAAAACTGAATCAGTTACTTTTATTTTAGAAACAAAACTAAATCAGTTGCTTTTATTTCAGAAACAAAGCTATATCAGTTTTCTTCATATTTTAGAAATAAAATTAAGTTAGTTGCTTTTATTTTAGAAACAAAACTAAATTAGTTGATTTTATATCATCCAGATATTCTTAAATTTATGTATTGGCTAAAAATACAGTAATGAAGTTATGTGGCCAAAACTGGACATGAGCATGCATTTAATTTTTTTTACAAGTCACATGTTTGAGAAAAATGAATCAATCGGATTGAAAATAGTAAAATAAGGATTGTTTAAAGTAATGGAATGCTTCTGATTAGTTAATTTGAAATTACTGGTTAATTATTGGAAAAACAGTTCCAATGTGGCCAAAACTGATGCAGTGGCCAAAAGTGGAGCATCTACCCTAAATTCAAACTGAGGCTGTTTAAATTGTCTGAAAAGTAAATATTATCTTCATATTTAACTCCATGAATCGTCTACAAGACAGGCACATTATTCTTTTTTTTATTTCTATTGATTTTTCTCTTGGTTTTCCTTTTCAAGTGTCGCAGTTTATTGCATTATTATTTATTTATTTATTTTGTAACATTTCTTCACTCGCCTTTTGTAACTCTTTTCAATACATGATATATGAATTACATGAATTATAAATTAATTAGATTTTAATCAGTATAAAAATATTGGTAAATAAAAAATCATTTTATTTTTTTATAGATAATGAATCTGCTTTCTAATCTGACAAAAATTTCCCTTATAATAACATACATGAACTTTTGAAAGATATTTATGAACAGATATTGCAGTATATAGTTAACATTATAATTTTATGTGATATTATTAAGTAACAAAAATTAATTTTGTTTATAATATATGATTAAATATTACATGTATGGAAAGAATTAACTCAGATTTTTAAATTAATGGTAAAACATACGTTTTAATCTCTTAGTGCTGTTATGCGAGAGACACTGATAATTTTCTTTGTATATGACCTATTTTGAAATTGAACATTTTCAGACTTTTGAAAAATTTTGCTGTTTAACTTTTTTTCCACAGGATAAGAGTTTTTAAAAATGTAATAAGAATGATTTTTCTATTTACATTTTTATAATACACTTATTAAAATGCAAGCACATGCTCCTTAAACATTGATGCAAAATACTAGCTAGATATCACATTTTGATCACATAATCATGCACTGAATCCATTTATGTTGTTTAGTTTCTTCTACAATGTTTTCTAACTTTGTTACAATTGATAAATTATTTTCTTTTTATAGTTAACCCGTTTTTCGTTTAATACTAACATATAAATTTGATATTACAAATTTCTTGGTAACATAACTTGATTTATTGACTATGCTTAGTACCATTGCACAAAACACCTGTTTGTAAATAATTATTGCAATAAATATGTCTTGGTTTTAAGAATGACTGCTGCAAAGTAAATATCAAATACATACTCATCAACACATTGGTGTTGAATTCATCCCAGATCTTGCATAATGGTTATGTAATGTTTTTATTTTTTTTAAACTTATTCTATTAAGTTTTTATTCTTTTGAGTGAGTTATACTTACTCAATTTATTTTTCTGTTTTCAATTAGAAACTTTAAGCTTACTTATTTGTATGCATTTAGTTTTATCGAAAATTAATTCTTCAAATTGTCAAACTAGCTTATTTCCATCCTAATGTTCGTTTTCAAAGAGACTGCATAATATTTATCAATACAATTTCTAAAAATTGTTCCTATGCAAAGCTCATCATGTAGCTGCATTATCTCAAATTAGTCAACTGGTCTAATCATATAATTTTACCCTGGAAAATATAGATGAATTTTCCTAAAAACTTCAATTATTTTGGGTGCAATGAAAGAATTTTGATGTGATTTTATTTGCTTCTTTTTTGAGGTCATAGAGAGGAAAGAGAAAGAAACCAAAATGTCTGTTTTTTTAAAAAATTAAAGTTCTTCTGATTGTTTCTAATATTTAAAGCATTTGAAAAGTGCTACATATATTAGTACATATATATTATTTAAATTCTGTCAGTCAAACCAATATCCTTCCAATACTTTATATTAAATTAATGAATTTTTTCCCCCTCTGGTTATGTAAATGTGACAGGAAAACTATTAAATGCTGGTAAAATTTGTGACACCAATACATGCTAAAAGGAGCTACCACATGCATATTACAACAAGTACTTTTGAAGATTAAAAAAAAGTTATGCACTTTACATAGTTTTTCACTTTCAAATTAAGATTAAGTTTTGGAAACGCAAATTTAAAAAAATATATATATAATATTCTTTTGCAGCTGCGAAATATAGATAATTCCAGTTGTAACATGTTTGCTTTCTATGGGTATACAATTAAAATAATTTTCGTGTACCTTCTTTCCATCCACTATAGAAGTAAAGTTTAATAGAAGTGAAATCATCATAAGTGAATATGAATTTTTCATGATAGAAAAAAAAATTTAATTAGCAGAAAATATATTACATTAAAAAATAAATTTGTTGCTTCTAAAAGATGTCAAACTATTATTTAATGTAGTAAAAATTTATTGTTATTGAGAAATATTAACATGTTTTACCTTTAAAAAATAAATCTGAAAGTGTAATAGCCCATTCCATCTCATCTGGTCAGAGATGACAGTCAGAAGAAATATTGTATGTTATTTGGCTTGAAAAGAATTTTAACAGCATTTTTGAAATTGTTGACCCCTTACCTTCGTTTTCTTTACTTTTATATGATGAAGTGTCAATGTAGATAAACAGATAATCTGTATATTTAGCTATAATTCTCATTAAATGCATAAATATTCTGTGTGAATATTTTGAAAAGCATTCTCAAGAAGTATTTACTACTTATTTAGGATGTTTTTTGTCTCCCTTTGTTTTTTGTATGCAGTGGCATATTGCGTGCTACTAAAATATTGTAATAATTTTGTAACATATTTTTTAAATTTCTTTTAATTGTTAATTGCATTTTATTTGATTCTCTCTATACTCAAGAAGTAATTTCATTTTATTTGTTTTTCTTGCAAGTGAAAGAAATGACAAAATGCTTCAATATGAATAATACAGCTGCTATAATTTGAAAGATTAAATTTCATGAGACAAAAATATGGTAAATTAAATTCTTTTCTAATTTTTATTTATTTAATTTTCATTATCTAGTGCAACTTGCTTTAACATACTATTATTCTATGATAGAATTAATTTGTTTTCTCCTCAAACTGGTACTTTACATAAGAATGTAAGGAATTGGTATCTGTATTTTTTTTTTTTTTTTTTTGTAAAAACGAGGACAAATTTAGCATATTAAACTATTTAGTAATGCATAAAGGATATGCAAAATATTTTGAGGCATCTCATTTCTCTTAATACTTGCTGTTTTTTTCCCCCTCTTTCTTTCTTTCTTTCTTTCTTTTTTTTTTTTTTTTTGGCTTGTTGTTTCATCAAAAGTTGTTGATTGCTCCTGGTGGAAAGAGCTTATATTTTCTGATAAGAAAAAGACAAATGAAACCACAAAAGAATAGAAATATATTTCTACTCTATTGAAATTTGCTGAACACATGCACATAACATAACATTACATAAAATAGAGTATAAAAGCAAAAGAATAGAATTATCTAGAAATATTTGCTATTTTATTATGTGTATTTCATTAATATTAATATTGGAGCAAAATAACACTTGCTCATACAGAGGAGATAATCATAATTTTACATTAAAGTGTAATTTTCAACAGAATATTAGCTGCATAAAGAATTTTCCCAGAAAAGCAGTTTAAATTTGCATTATTGTATTCATACACATGAAAAGCCATATTCGTGTAATAAATGTGGTAAAGAATTTTCTCAGAAATGTAATTTACTGATTGTATTTTCGAACTCATACAAAAAAACCCCACTATTCTTGTGAGGTATGCAGTAAACAATTTTCTTCGAAAAGTAATTTTAATGATCATTACCGAATTCATACAAATTAAAAACCCCATTTTTGTGATATCTGTGAAAAAGCATTTTCTAAGATAAGTCATTTAAATTGTCTTTATCATACTTATATGGATTAAAAACTGTATGCTTATGATGTAAATGGTAAAGAATTTCCTCAGAAATGTGATCTAAATCAACATTTATCATACAAATGAAAAAATTTAATATAGCGAAGTAAGCTGAAATGAATTTTCTCACTAAGATGATTTCACTGCACATTTTCGTGTTTATTCAAATGAAAAATGGATTTTCTCGGAGGACACTCAGATTTATAAGGACACATTACCCAAATCACACGAATGAAAAACCCCATTCTAATAACATATGCTATAGAGAACTTGCAAAGAAATGTTATTTGAGTCAGCGTTTTCCACAACAAAGGAAAAAACTTGTGACATATTTGGTAAACTTAATAGTGTGAATAGATTGTATCATATTTATTCATATAGAAAAATCTTATCTGTGTATTGTATCTATCTAAGAATTCTCCTGCAAAACTTGTGATACATTATTATTGTTTACTTTCTATTCTTTTGTCTCCTTATATGTGTACTAAAATTTAGGAAAACATTTTTGTAAAACTTTGCTTTTAAAAAATAAAGATTTTAATATTTAATAACTCCTTTTTACTGTTCAAAATGCAAAGTAATTAATATAATGTAATGAAAAATATGTCTGTTTAATACTCTAGGCCAAATTATGATGAAATTTACTTTTTGAGGTTCAGACTCTTTTTATACTTTTATTGATATAGATTCTGCTGTATTTATTTTATTTTCCAAATATTCTCAATTGCAGAAATAAAAAAAAAAAATGTTTTATGGATATGTGCCATTTGCTACGCAATTATTAATGGTGAGGCTTGGTTTATGCATTCTTTGGTTCTGCATTTCATGCACCATCAAACAATGTCTAAGTATTATGTCGCTGACACCTTATTTTATCTTTCCTGGAGTTAATGTTGTACAGATACTTATTTTCTGATAAATATTTTCATGAAAGCTAAATCATGCAGGGATGGTTGTTTTAGTTTGGCAAATGATTACTCTTGCAACAAAAAAACCCGAAACCAAACCATGCAAGGATTGCCAGACAATTTTTTCTTAGGTTTTGTTTCTGATGAATGGGAGAGGATGTAGTTCTCTATGATGTTTCTCTCTTTCTGAAATGATGACACCAGATTTTTTAAAAATCTATTTTCAAATAGACCAAAGATAAGAACAGAACTTCAGATTTATTATTAATGCCATATGTCACTCTGAGAAACCAGAACTCTTTCAGACCACTTGCCATAACATAAGTTGAATATTAGTATCCAAGAATTTGTTCAAAGCTTCAATGTTACCTACACAAAAAGGAATATTGGCAAACAGGATTTAAAATTGTAACTATTGTTAGAATTTCTGGGCAATAAATTAAGGTAGCTGAGTATTAATGAAGATACTATAGATTTTGCCATTATTATTAAAATATTATGCATTTAATAATAATGGCAAAATATATATATCTTTAATGCAAAAATAATCATTTTAATAAAACATAGTTTTTTTTTATTCAAAATGATGTATTAATGTTATTCTCTGTCTTGTGTGAGCTTGTTTGTGTTTTGGCTATGCTGTAAAAATAAATTCTATATTTACCTAAGTAAAATATTCTTTGTGTTATACAAAGATTATTTCGTCATATTTTGTTTTCGAAACTTAAAGGAAAAGTATTTACTCTGCACTCCTTGTTAGATTTGATTTTACTTTCTAAAGATATCTGTTAGGACTAGAATTTTCATCTAAACAGCTTACAGCACCCTAATACCATTATCTTCCTTCAATGTCTAGATATAAAAATTCAAAATTTATAAAAATGTATGTTTCTAATAACATCACGGCAATTTTGACAATGGATTTTGGAGCGACGCGACCGAAATTGCGTGGAGAGGTCTCACAGTGAATTTTCAGCTTCAAATAGCTAGCTATAAATCATGCAAGCTTGGACTAGTGATTACTTCGTAATGGTCTCAACGCTAAGGCCACCTGGCCAGGTCGTCTCTCTCTCTCTCTCTCTTATAGCAACCTTCTTATCCTTTCTTTGCTGTCGTTGGCTGCTTTCCTCTTTTTGGCGGCACCAACAAATCACAAAAATTATAGTAGTCAAGTTAGTTGCTTTTGAAAATAATAATGCTCATGTATTATAATGGATCAGACATGAGGTACAATATTCAGTGGTTTTTATCAGTTCTGCGATAGATGCCACTTTTAATTTCTTCTTCTTTTTTTAAGGACCCTGTGGTTTCTGTAAATATGTGTAATAGAGACGTTGGCAGAAAATTTTTAAGTGTCAGTAAGAAGAAAGTTGTATCCAAAGCAAAGAAGGCCGAATCAGAAAGGTGCATCATCAAATAATTATTTCAGCACAACTGTCTGAGAAAACGCAGGAAAGCGAGTAGAGCCACAACATAATAAAAATGATGGCACCTCGAAGGAAAGAAGTCTGAGGAAGTTACGCTAGGCGGTCAAAGTTGGTATTCTTTACTGAAAGTGAAATCAGTCGTTTCGCAAAATTTGGATTTCACAAATAAGGATACTCGTCTGTTGACTTTATAACTGGTGCCTCTAAGACCAGAGAGAAATTTGCTACCAGTATCAAATGCCAGTCCTTTAGAATAAACAAATAACCCTGCAATATGGCCAGAATTGAGAAGTCGGAGTGTCAGGGATTATTTAATAAAAAAATTGCCGTTTTCAGTTGCAGTTGTTTTACCGAAAAGTGAGACTGGGTCACATTTTTGAAAATTTCATTGCAAAAGAAAACTGCCAAAGAGAAAAAATGTAGATCGTCCGTGTCTACTATACTGCATTCAATGATTAATTCTTATGTTATTATGTTACCACGACACGTTTTTTTTTAACAACTCAGCAACTGCATTTACAAGTAGCGGCTTCAATAACTGACCGAACATTCATACGAGACTAGCTGAGCATTTACGAGCTATGCTCAGTTGTTGTGAACTGCAACAAAGATTATTTGGTGGTGAAATTATTAATGAAATGCTAGAAATATAATTCAGACAGGAAGAGAGAGAGAGAGCAAAACATTGGAATAAAGTTTTGAGCAACTGGTGGCTTCTGTACAGTTCCTGATGGAAACGAATTTGCCATTCCGGGAATCTGAAAAAGAAAAGGAAAAAAAAAAAAAAAAAAAACAATGGAAATTTTTTTTAGTTTTTTTAATTTACAAAAAATATTTAATCAAATACTGCAAAATAATCTCAAAAAAAAAAAAAAAGGAAATTCACGATCATTATTTAAAAAAAAATACAAAAAACAGAATGAACTTATTAATATTATGGGTAAAGCTGTTCTATAGAAAATTATTTTACGGATTAAGGCTCTTAAGTATTTCATGGTAATTCTCGACTGTACTCCTGACATTAGTCATCGGGAGCAAATATTTTTGATAATTAGATATATAGCTGACGGAGTGCTATCAAACGCTCCAGCAGGAATGCATGAATATTTTATAAAGATTTTAGTAGTGGAAAATAGTACAGGGGAAAACTTGCACAACACCCTTCTACATGAACTTGAATCACTTGGTCTGGATATTGAAAATATACGCGGGCGAGGATATGATTAAATGTGCCAATATAAAGGAACACATCTCAGGTGTGCAGGCAGAACTCTAGAGCTTTTTTCACTCCATTCGCATGCCATTATAATTTAGTCCAAACAAAACATTACATGACAAAAATTTCTTCAGATGCCATGACTTCCTTTGGAACTGTACAGCATGTTTTCACCCATTTTACGTCATCTACTGAAAGATGAACTGTTTTTTAGTGAAGGTCTGTCAATGAAACCTCTTTACGAAACTCGATGAGAATGGAGAGTGTCTAAGCTATTCGGTATGTAGCTGCTGAGATTTGTAGTGTTCTCGAAGGGTTAGCAGAAAACGCTGATTAGGGTTAGTAAAAAGCGATGCCGAATCGTCACTCGTTCAGATGAGAAACTATAAATTTCTTGTCTCACTAGTTTTCTGGTATTTTTTACACTTTCAAGTAAATTACGTGAGTTTGGAACTTCAGAGTGTCACCATGAATATTGCTGCAAGGCTTTATTTTTTCCAAACACTTTGCAGCTCGTTAAGGACAGTGAAGCCTTGACCGACGATATTTAACTTGCTAAAGATCCAGAGGTTGAACCTACATTCAAGACAATAAGTAAGTGCTTATTTTGAAATTGAGAATTATTTGATTATGAATCTGCAGATGAACCATGCCGGACCCGAAAACAGCCTTCAGTGTGCGATGTTTCAAGGCATTTGTAGATACAGTGCTACAAATACTCGAAACATGGTTTGGATAATTGAAAAGGTCCGAAAATTTATTTGGGTTTTTGTACAATTTTCAGGATTTATTCAAGGATACCATAAGAAAATTTGCAGTAGATCTAGAAATAGCTTTGACAGAGGTCAAGCTGGCACAAGAAAAAGATAACTTAAAACTGGCTGATACTGATGGTTGTATGCTTTATGAGGAAATAGAGGCACTAAAATCAATTCTTCCTCTGTCGATTGAAAATCCTTGAATGCCTTGCTTGCAACAACAGGTTAACTGCATTTCTAAATTTATTTATTGCTATACTGATTTCTTTTGACAATCACAGTGACTGTAGCATCTGGAGAAAAGTTTCCAAGCTGAAATTTATCAAAACATACTTGAAGAACACCAATTTAGAAAAACGTTGGAACAGTTTGAAAATTATGTCTGTTGAATCTGAATCTGAGTTTATATTTCGATAAAATTCTAAAGAACTTCGCAGAGAAAAAAGCAAGAAAAATAGCTTTCTAATAATAAACGCTTAATAATCATATGACTCCTATATGACTTATGAATTTTAAACGATTTTTATAAGTCCTAAAAAAATTAGTTATTTCCAACAGTATACTTGCATTTTTTTTTTCTGAACAAAAATAAAGATTTTTCTTAAACCATTGCAAAGTCATTAAAATAAGTGACATATTGACTATCTACTTTTCAAATATGGTGTACAAACTTTGCTTGTCACTTGTAGGCTGACATATGCAATCATATATTAAAATGTTAAAAATATGTTTGGTTTATTAACTCCTTTTGATTGTCTTCCATTCTATTACAGAGATATGAAATCTTGAACACACTACATTTACACACTTTTATTTAACTTGATTTGTTTCATGTTATTTGTAAAGATGGAATTTTTAAAATCTTTTTTCACTCACTTCCTGATGTGTTAAAGTTTTGAAATTTTATACACTTTCGTATTTTCTATGACAAAACACAGTGTAAACATTTTCAGAATTTACTTATGAATTGATCTCTTAATTTAATGTATTTTGATTCCGTACGAGTGGTACCACCTGGCAATGAATTTCAGAAAAGTCTGATTTTACGATTCCATAGCGTGTATAATAATAAATAAAGAGTAAAAAATAGAAAATAATTTTAAAAAATCTACTTTTTACTGCCGGAAATAAATGCTTTTTAAAAACTGTTTTTATTAAATTTATTTTATATTCTTGTGATTCTACTTTGGTGCAAGTTGGCTGGGAACTGGGGCTATCCAAAATATTTTCCAGTTTGGCTCCGCACCTCTTAAGGCAGGCCCTTGTTGTCAGTAGTAGGGGGGGGGGGGATGCAGTTTGAAACATAAATTTTTAGAAATTTTCGCCCCCCCCCCCCCCTCTAAAATATTTGTATCTGAAATTTCGATCAAAGCCATCTGACACTGTTGAGTTGAATGCTCAAATGTATAATATTGTTGGACTAGCTGCTTTCGATGACCTGCGGGTTCGCCTATATAGTCGCATAACATGCAACACCATCTATCTCAATTTTTTGAAATTTCAAAGAAGAAGAAAAAAACTTTTTTTTTTTTTTTATCAACCAGTAACGAATATTTCTGAATTTTTTTAACATCTGGTAGGAACATGTGGTCTCATGTTCTTACCAGATCTTAAAAAAATTCAGAAATATTCGTTATTGGTTGCAAAAAATTCAGTTTTTTTTCTTCCCCTTTGAATTAAAAAAAATGAGATAGATGGTGTTTATTTTTAAGTAACGATATATTAACAGCATTAATTTAGTTATGTAAACCAACTTTAATTTCGTTTTGCTACTTATGTCATTTTCAGTAAACCGAATGCATTAATTGCTACAAAAGAGATTATGAAATTAATTTGAAATTACAAAAGAACACAGTGCAATCGTATTTCAAATTAATTTTGTTGTATAAATAAAATAAAAATGCCCTGAATTATAAAGTATGTATTTAAGCTAATTATAACACATGAATGAATAACAGATTAATTGCTGTTGATGTTTGTTCTCTAAAAATAAACAAAATTACATTTTCTTATGAAGTGCACAGCTGAATGTAACCAGAAAATATAAAAGTTGTGCCAACCATCTGAGCCATTCATCCACATTCTAGATATTTCGCATGTCAAATATAATTCTGAAAAAGTAAATTAACATTTACTTATAATGACGATTACAAGGGAAAAGAACTGTAACATCAATAAACTGTAAAAGATTCTTGACCAAATAATATATGCGAGATTTTCTAACGTCGTGATATTTTTTAACTATTAAATTCACATATGAATCTAACAGTTATTACATAAAGTGCATACTTAAGCTAATTATAATACCTAAATTAATAATAGAATTGAATAGCTACTGGAGGAGGTTAATATATTTTTTTGAGTGCATAATCATGTTCTGCAGGGCTCATTAAGCATTGCCTTTTTTCCAAAATTAATTCGTTAACTCGCCTCATTTACAGGAAAGTTCCTTATTATCCCTGCGTGTTCCCAATTATCCCAGAGATTATGGGGTAATTGAATACACCTGTTTCGACTACTGATCACAGTAATAAATTGATTTGAAGAGAATGTATTTGAAATGATGAGAAACTACTGTACATTGCCTCCGAATGCATTTTACTGCATGTTTCCAATTGCCCCAAATTACTGTTTTTCAGCAAAAATGTCCATTTCATGTAATATCGCATAAAAACGATCATAATTAGTAACTACCTTCAATATGGAGTAATTTGTAATCAATCTATCTCCAATTCTGTCGAGAACTGTTGGAAATTGAACCTTTATGAAAACAGAAATGACAGAATGTTATGGCACAGGAGGTGCATCCTATCCATCTCTCCGGAGCATGGAGGTGGTTACGCGTCGTTGTGGAAAAAACAATTTTTTTTTTTTGGGGGGGGGGACATGTGGATCATCATGCATGTTCTTGTGCACTGTGGTCGGCACACCGTGAATAAGTATTTTCGCGACTACGACTGTCTAAACATGCGAAAATATTGTTGTGTAACGCAGCCGGATGGCGCACACGCTGCTCTCAGAAGTGTAATGAAAATTCGTCAGTTCACGTCCTCAAGAAAAGGGAATCGACAGCCTTAATAATTCTGGTTAAAACTGGAATTTAGTCTCAGTTAGTTAAAAAAATACCAACTCGGAAGTTTAAAAATTTGTTATTGTTTTAATAAACAAAATCTTCAAAGTTATGCAGCACTGGGTTTGGAACCTATTTTTTTTTTTTTTTTTTTTTTTTTTTTTCGTTTTCCCAAAATGAATTTGATAGTGTATATTACCCGACGAATAAGGCCTATCATCAGCACTAGGTTTACACTCCTGGTTGTTTAGCCCTAGACATTCTCTATTTAGTACGGCTGTTAAAACCTGAATCTGGTCGCTAAAACCTCTCTCCCCCCTGTTGTGTCTTGGTAATTTGAAGAGGGAGTGCCAGCCCATGGGCTTATCACATCATCTGACAAAGGTTCCAATTCACGGACGTTTCCTAAGAGTTCCATCTCGCATCCTCATCGATAATCCATTAGCGTAGCACTATTGTGACGTTAATTAATGCAAACCAAACTATTAATGTAAGTCAAACCTGACCATCCATACAAATAACCTGTATATGAATATATTTAGATACAAATACATAGATCCCTTCTGAGGAAATAAGTAGTTATTAAAAATACCTCGTCATGTAATGCAATCGAAATAAATATAAAACCTAATGGCACATATATGTATAATTTCATTTCGATACAACCTCTTAAGAATTTCAGGGGTCGTATTGAAGGAGGCGGTCGTTGAAATGGCCTAAAATAATGAAATTGGAAGATTCATAACTCGGTCGGCTTTAGTTTTTGAAAAGTTAAGTTTTTTTGTTTAGAATGTCAGAGGTCAAAATTAATGATCGTAAAATCGTAATTTTTCAGCAGTACATTTATTGACTCAAACAACTTAAAACATGCACATTCTTTACTTCATTTAAACCGTTTTTCTCGCGTGAAATATATGCCTATCTCAAACTGTATAGAAATTAGCTCTTTGTCCATGATTAGATTATACACCCTGCATATATGTTACGGCTATTATTCATACAAAGCGGTTAAAACAACCGGATTATTATGAATAATAACTGGCTATTATTCATACTAACCGGCTTTTTTTTATTTTAATCATCTATCCTATTAGAATTCGAATGTAAACAAACGTATGTATCTATCTATGTCCGCCTATCTTCTCAGGAACCACTGAATCCTGAGACGAGCTGAAAATACCAAAATATGGAAAATAATCCAAGGAAATCCGTTTTGACCATTTAAATTCCGATATTTTAATTAATTAAAAAGTGTCAAATGAATGAAATATAGTGCCACCATCTATCGGCAGCTCCTATAACTATCTGTCACACCTGTTGTTCTTGCATCTGGTTTGTATAGAAGGTTTTATTTATTTTTTCTTTTTTAAGAAGCTTCCGCGTTTTGGAGTTTTGATTTAATAAACATCGGTAAAAAATCTTTTTCCTACATTTTTTCTTTCTTTTTTTGTCGAATGGTGTTTCATTTCGCGAAAATTTACAATTGTTGGGGAAAATATTTTTTCATTTTTATCCGTCCCCCCCCATTATTATTCATATACGGGCAAGACGAAAATATACCGGGTAAAGTCAAAATGAATATAGCGATTACAAACGGCTATAACTATTTAGTGGAAAAGAATTTATCGATAAGATTAACACACAATGTAGACAGAACTTCAAAATTTCGTATACATACGTCATAGGTGTTCTATGTAACTTCCTCGGTCACACGGACAACATCTAGGCGGTAGTCCATTTCACGACATACATTCTGAAGCATTTGTTCAGTCACCGATGCAAGCGCATTACAAATGCGTACTTTGAGTTCTTCAATTATTTTAGGCATGGGAGGCACATACACCCTGTCTTTCACATAGCCCATAGAAAAAAATCGCAAGGTGTCAGGTCCGGAGATCTCGGTGGCCAAGAGCAGAAGACATCGTCGGCATCTCCACTTCGATCGATCCAACGCTTTGGAAGATGTTGGTATAAAAATGTGCGAACCTCCGTACTCCAGTGTGGGGGTGCTCCATCTTGCTGAAAGATGTAATCCGTGGAATCAGAGTCTAGTTGTGGCATTAACCATACCTCAAGCATGTCAAGGTAAACATTTGATGTAACACTTCGCTCACTGAAGAAAAAAGGACCGTACAATTTACGTGATGAGATCGCGCAGAACACATTAACTTTCGCTGAGTCACGTTCATGTTCAATTACAGTGGAAGGCTTCTCCGTGCCCCATATTCGACGTTGTACCGGTTAACCTTCCCACTTATGTGGAAGGTTAATTCATCGCTAAAAATGAGACGATCAGCCATTGTTTCATCCTCCATGCTTTCCTGCATAAACGTAGCGTAATTCATACTTTTGCCGTAGTCTTTCTGTTTCAATTGCTGCACAAGTTGAATTACGTACGGTTTCATTTTCAGCCTCTTTCTGAGAATACGCCATACCATTTTTTGTGGCATTTGTAACTCCCTTCTGCCTTCGTACGTCGATTTCCGTGGGCGTCGTTCATACGTGCGGCGAATTCGTTCAACGTTTTCCGCTGAAACACGTGGCCTTCCGCTAGTTTTCCTTTTGCACAGACATCCTGTTTCTTCAAACATCCGTTGCCATCTGCGTATGTTGTTCGCATTTGGAGGTTCTTGATTGTAACGCTGACGAAATCTTCTCTGCATTGTGATAACAGAATGACATTTGTTAAATTCTAACACGCAGAATGCTTTCTGCACGGGACTCGCCCTTTTTACTAATGAGACGCCCGCAATGAACAGGTTTCTTGTCGTTGCGAAGTGTCAACTCGCGCATGCGTATGCTTCCGCTTCACTGCACCTGCGCCTTACGTAAAGAAATTTGAAGTTCCGTCTACATTTTGTGTTAATCTTATCGATAAATTCTATTCCCGTAAATAGTTATAGCCGTTTGTAATCACTATATTTAGTTTGACTTATCCGATATGTATGTGGTGTTTAATTTATCAGTTTGGTGTACTATTAAATCGTTTATCGTTTCTGTTTTTTATTTCGTTTTATTTTTTCTTTTGCAAAACAAAATATTATGCTAACCTGTTTTAATTTATAAACATTGGAATTCTCGCGTTTTCATTCAAGCCGTACTGTTTTAAGGTAGTAAAAAGGCTAGAATTGAAAGTTTTAATCCAACAAGAGAGGATTCAAAACGGATTTAAGTTTGTGGGGGAAGCTTAGTGACAATATTTGTAGGAAGAAAAACAGAGGCGGGCGTATGAAAAAATGTGGATTTTGAGAAACGCTGGGTTATTAGCTATAAGGTAATTAAAAGGTTGGATTTAAAAATTTCAATTAAACAATATAGGATTCAAAGGAGATTTACGTTTTTTTGGGGAAGTTAGTGACAATATTTGTAGAAAAAAATAAACCGCAGGCGGGCATATGAAAATAAAGTAATAAAAAGACTAGAATTGAAAGAATATTTATGTTTGTTGGGGAAAGTAAGTGACAATATTTGTTGAAAAAAAAAAAAAAAAACGAGGCAGGCCATATGAAAATATATGTATCCCGAGGTCTCACGTCTCTCCGCCCGGGAATATCCCATTATTCAAGATTGCCCTTGCAACGCCGGGCCATACAGCTAGTAACATATATACAGGGTCATTCTAAAAGACGTGGCCAAATTTTAAGAGTAGGTCGGGCATACAATAAGCATCCAAAATCACATAGGAACATGAGTGAACAAATGTTATCTGGAGGCAGCAGATGGCCAAAATGTCGATATCTTTCTGACTCTTAACGGTATTTAACTGAAATTTTTTATATAAGTTGCCCTATATATCTGCCTTTGAAGTTATGAAAAAAAAAATTACGCTACGTTTTGCACATGCGCAGTAAAAAAGTATTTACAACAAATGCTTGTATTTTCTCTAATATTCAAAGTATTTACTTCAAATTTTAATATAATCCTTCTCTAACATTGTCACGTATTGTGTCAGTTTTATACAATTTGGTTGAAAACACTCTGCAAGTTATAAGCAAAAAAACATGCGGACAAATTTGGGATTTTTCAAAGAAACCTTTATATCTTCCCGAATATTCGTGCTATTTTTACGAAAATGTATGTAAATATTGCGCACATCACACAAAAGAATTGATGAAAGTTGCAAACCATTATCAGCTTTCTGTGAAGCGGGGTGAACCAAAATCTCTTTTCGACTTCATCAATTTCTGGTCGGTCCCCTAAATGCCCTTGTGATCGAATCTTCAATGTAAGTTGTGAGTTGAAACGTATTCTTTATATGGTCGAAGTTCGAGGATATTACTCTAAAAAAATGTTCAAATTTCAAAAAGTGTCCACAATTTTGGCCAGCGCTGTATTATTTTGAATGCCATCTGCTGCCTCCAGATGGCGTTTGCACACCCATGTGTTGGATGCTTATCGTATGCTTACCCTTAAAGTTTGTCCATGTTTTTTAATCACCTTTTATATATAGAGAGAAAGAGATCAGGAAAAAAAAAATTGCTTCGCTTCGAGTTACAAGGATTACTAATAGAGGGTCAGGTTTTCGGTGGGATCTTACCTTCATAACACTGCTCTTATTCTTGTTCTATTTCTATAATTTTAAGGATCGTAGGCTAGTATCTCTCTAAGAGCCACATTGCTACTGTTATCCATTTTTAAGAAGAACCGTTTTACTATTCTCTGAAAAATTCTATTAACTTCTAAAGATTTAGAATTATTTTATTATGTTTTGAGTTTACAAGACTTCAAGTAGCTTTCATGTGTCTGAGGACTGCTATTCACACTGGAGAGGCATAGTGGTCAATGGATGCAGTAGAGATTTGTAAGAAGGAGTTTTTCCCCATCGAGGAGTTTCGATTTATTGCCCAGTAGTGTATTAAGTTGGGCTTTAATAGCTCAAACTTTTGTTCTATGGTTTTCTTTGTGGTTTTAATGTCAGCTTTTATCTACCTTGCCCCTAAGTTCTTAGTTCCGTTGCTTCATGTATTGTTTTTATAAATATTTGGTCGCGGGACTAGCCTTCGCCTAGAAAAATCAATGCTATCACATTTACTGATATTGTTCTTAATTTTTCTTTTGTATAACCTCTTTCCATTTTGATTCCATAGTTAGTTAAGCGTTATATTATTAAACTCCTGGTTCTGCATTCGGAATTTCAGTTGTCAAAAGGTAAGGGATTGTGCTTCTTTCTTTACGATTCGTTGATGAATATGGTTTGAGCTCGAGGTTTCCTTTTGGGACCCTGCTTTATACGTCTGCTTCAGTTTTCTTTTCTGATGATAGATTTCTCTATACCTGCTCTAACTGGAAAAATGCTTGTCTATATCAGATGAGGATGAAACAAGAATAGGATTAGATTGTCTGGAAATTCATGATGTAGCAAAATGTGTTGTAAAATCAATCCCGTCCAGACTATCAGAATACCTTGGTATATATAATGAATACTGCTGCTCGTTGTTACAGTTCAGATCCGTCGCCGATTACTTCAATCATTTCTCATCCAGTAACATGTTTGACAATATGGAGGCACAGGCGCATAAAAATTTTTGCGATTCCCCTACCCAACATCGTAACATGGCCCCGGCTTAAACCGGGATGCTGTAAATATATGTTGAGGGCCCCCGTCCAGACAAGAGGCGAAGCGCCTGTGCGAAAAACCGCCATTGTTCTCATACATCTGTGCATACTCTTGAGAGATGTGTCTGAAACTTATCCATTAAAGGATTGAGTGACCATCTATGCTGCGGCGAAAAGTTTACCTCGATTAATGGTTGCTTTTCAGCGCTTTTTAGTATGAGAACAGTTAGTTGATGAGTGTATAACTATCTGCATTTAGGAGACTTTATTTATTTATTTTATCTTTTCTTGGATTGAGACAATATTTATACTTTTAGTTTTGTAGATAATGGTTTATGAGCGCTAAATATTAGTATGATTATGGTGATTCCTAAAGATTGTTTTTTTATTGGGAGATTTCTGATCGTTTGCCTAGTTTTTTGGTCATCACTAAGGCTTTGATTTTACCAATCGCTTCCACTACATGTTAGATGTTCAGGGTGTATCAAAGTTCGTTTTTTACTATTTTACTTACTTTTAAGTAAAGTTTTTTACTATTAAAATTTTTTATTTTCATCTGTACCAAAATTCTGTTGGAAAGATATATCATTGTATTTCATAAACTGTTATTTATTTCAGTATCTGCAAATCCTTTAGCTTTTTCCATGTTTTTGTATGCAACGTTTTGAGTGCTAAGAATCGAAACCATTTTGTATCTCTCATTTTTGTGCGCTTTAACATAGGGTACCAGCTACTACAGGCAGAGAATTAAGGGGTGATGTAGTTGTCATTTTTTTATCTTATTGCTTCAAATGGTCTAGTGTTGTATTTAATCTGTTTTTTTTTTTTTTTTTTTTTTTTTTTTCCCTACTCTCTACTGGACTGCGTTTTTTGTAATATTTTTCAGGGTCTATTCTTGTTTTCACATATAGTCTTAATTTCGTCCGAGGTTTCTTGGCTATTTAGCTCCTTTCACTTTCCGGACTCTGCAAAAGCAGTTAATATCTGGGCCGTGAATCTCTTTATGTCCATGTCTCTGCCACATTTGGGGTTTCAACACACTAAGTAGATATGATTTTGAATCTTTCCCAGTTCGGAATATATTTCGTGTGGATTTCTATTGGTATACCAGTTTCCATCCAGAACTTTGCTGGTAGGTGATCACTGAAAATTTCTGTAAAAGTTGTTGCCTTTATATTATAGGGAATGTTTCTTATGAAGGCTAAGTCTGTTATGGAGAAACTGATCTTTTAGGATTCCCTGGGTTCGAAAAAAAAAAAAAACAGACTGTTATTTGGTATTGTGTCTACGTTTTCTCTGTCCGTGTGTACGTCAACATGAAAACTCATAAACGCAAAGAACTATAAGGATGAAATTAGACATGTGGTCCTCACGTCAAATTTTTAGATCTGTATCAAATATTGACTAAAATCTGTCTAAGGAAAGACGTACTTATCTTAGCTATATGCATTTTTTTATTATTTCATTTATTTACCAACTTGTTGCCACCCATGTCCAAAGACAATATTATTTCTATATGCGTGATATCTAATGATGACTCTAGTTGAAATATTGGAAATACTGGTTAATTGCCAAGTTAACTTGGTTATAAATTTAAAGAGAATTAATATCTTCGAGAATCAAGGAAATTAGAGAAAGCCATTATAATAAAACCCATCTTAAATAATATTCATCGAATAATATATTCCCATGTTATAAGATGAAGTATGATTAAAAATTACAGGATTGAGAGTGTAAAGAGACGAGTGTCAAACTAATAGTGGGGAAGTAATTTTATATACTTTTAGAATTTTTTATTAACATTAATCGAGAAAGTCGTTCGAGAAATCAGTCGAGGAAGATCGTTGTATAACAAATAGGCAAGATAATTTCATGACCATACATTATACACGAGGAGAGAATATTCAAGTTTTTTTTAATTGATGATTCATAAAACGTAATAATTCAGAGAATTAATTACCCTGACACAAACATAAACATTTTATCCTCTGATAAACATTTTCACTTCAAACAGTTTTTTTAAAATGCACTGTTATATACAAATAATACTGAATGTGCATTTTTCTTTTTTAGATGGACTTCTGAGATGACCAGATTTAATGAAGCGACCGTCTTTTCTTCAATATAATTGATTTGCTGATTCTGCAGCACGGATGAAAAGCAGCTCCTAGTGAAAGTTATCACTGTTTGACTTCCAACTCATTATCTGAGAAAATAATAGTCAATTCTGACGTAAAGGATGGATGCATCTATCAAGGTTATTGAAGAGCAGATTTGCTTGAGTGATACGTCTGTTAAAGCATTTGGGGGCAGATATACAAATGCTCGAATTGAAACTGCCGAGGATGACAGTTCACATGTAATATCTCTGAGTAGAAACCCCTTTTCTTGTAATATAAGTTATGAAAGAGTTTTCTTGTAGGAAATAATTTAACTGAGCATTTTCAAACTCATTACAAATGAGAAGTAACATTCCTGTAGGTATGCAGGGAAGAGGTACTCTCAGAAAAGTCATTTTAATGATCATTACCGAATTCATACGAATGAAAAACCTAT